>VZSV01000029.1:827779-874424 GCA_013398735.1 Nothocercus julius | reverse complement strand
AAAAGGATAAATTATCAGCTGGTGCAAAACAGCCTCTACTTGTATGGATCTGTGCTACCTTGAGGGATGAGGGTCTAAAAACCAGCCAAGTACTGCCTAAATTGAATGTCTGGTAAATTATACAGCTTCTCAGAACACCAAATGTCTCCTAATTTTACCAATAGCTATTGTCCCCCCACAATTTACTGTATGAATTAATGGTGAAATTAAACAAATGACATGTCACACCTTTCTGGGTTGAGTTGTTTAAGAAAAGTATCAAGACTCATGCAACTGTGTTGGGAAACAAGCTAAGCTAAATAAGGATAAAGGAAAAATAGCCAGCTAGCTCCCGTATAGGTGAAATATACTGCCTATCCAGTCTCTAGCTATTAGTCTTTTTGCCTCTCTGACCTCAATAGTTATTTATCATTCCTCTGAGTTGAAATGCTGCTTTCTCCATTAACTTCTATCACTTCAACTGTCACATTTGAATGTGTTCATTCCTAGAAGAAATATTTATTTTCCTTTCCTGTGAAGTGGGAATGTGATGATTAGCCATACAATCAGGAGATGCTGATCTTTATAGAAATTCTGCACTTTACGACATGAATAGGAATTATAGGCTGTTAAACTGTATTAGTTACACTCCTTGGGCAGATACTGCTTGGAGAGAGACAGACTATTTTAGTGGCCTAATCTGAAGCCAAAGGCTTATACTAATTTCAGTGTGCTTTGAATCAGGCCAGAAGTATGAAGTAATTATATCTTCAGGATTACAGACATGAAAGAGGAGAAAGGCCACTTATCTTCAAGCTCTTCCAGTCTGAAGATGGTGTGGAGTGGCAATACTTAAAGCAGGCAAACTAACAAATCATTGTACATGGTGCAAAGTAGATTAATAGATCTGATTCCTTCCCATTTTGTTGAATATCACCATTAATAAAGAAAGGATTGTTTCCTGAGCCCGAAAATGATGAAACATTATTTCTCAGTACCACTCTTCCTAACTGTGAGGACATTGGACTTCGTTATTGTGCTTTAAAAAAGGAAAAATCAGATGTGTGTGTTTGGGGAAAAAAAGAAAAATGTAAATTATTCCAGAGGGTCCATCTACATAAGTACACATTAATCTATTTCTTAAATATGTATCAGTCTTTCCCTTGAGGAGACTGTGGAGCTGTGAAAATATGTAACAGTAATTAATTACTAGCCAAGAATAGATTAATATTACATGCTAAGAATAATGAAGTGTATATAACTAAGTAGGGTCTGTAGGGTAATGCAAACTGGGAAGAAATATCAGACTGTGTCAGTGTTATATTTAATATTCCATCAAGAAGAAAACGCCATCTTTTATTTGAATGACATTTGCTGTATAGCTCAGCTATTTATTTTCATAGCTCATATTTTAGACAAACGAAAACATTTTATTTCTTATTGCCCAAGAGATCTGGCTTTTTGTTTCTGCAAAAAAGCCATTTCCTCCTTTTAGGAATTGCTGTTGGTCATTGCTAAAGTCTATGCCTTGGTATTAAACATCATTGCCCTGTCTGTGTTTGCATGTACACTGGAAATGAAAGTTTGTTCCTGAAAATACCTGCTGTGTGCTGTATTTTACCTCTTACATTTAAAGTTTTGCTCTAGCCCTGCTGCACATCAGACATTCCCTCTGCTGTTTGTTTTAAGGCTGATGCAGCAAAGATCTATAAATGAAATCTAGATGGAGCATCTCTAGGTTTAACTGGAACATGAAATCAAATTAACAATTTCAAATATAAATTAGCATGTGTCGTGTTAAGTGAAACTTCAAGTAAGTCAGGAAGCTGAGGTGAATTACAGTGCAGTGGGAGAGCTATTGGCAGTAGTGTCTGCTACTGTTTTAACCTAGAGTTATAAGAAGCGTGCAATATATATTTTAAGTTAGGTTCTAACAAAGGAATTGCTATCTG
Source organism: Nothocercus julius (assembly GCA_013398735.1). Lineage (NCBI taxonomy): Eukaryota > Metazoa > Chordata > Aves > Tinamiformes > Tinamidae > Nothocercus > Nothocercus julius. The sequence goes on along the minus strand of VZSV01000029.1, from coordinate 872,493 downwards.
GCTGCTTAACATGAGAAAGTAAAAGTGGAAAAGGTAGTAGCCAAGCACACTAGAGAGACTCCCCCCTCAAAGCACAGCACTTCCTTGCTTTTATGACTTCACAACCCACACAAAGTGCAAAAAATAAGCATCAGGGAATGCTAGATGAGACATCCCATAATTTGATGAGATAAGAAGAATACACAGCTTTCTTGTGCACAAGTTACTGGTTTGCCCACAATACCAATAGAGGAAAATGAGTGCAGCTTGAATGCCTTTCCTGTCCAAGGGCTGAGCAGCAGGATTAGGAAGAAATACTTGGTCTGTATAGGCAGATGCTGTGTCTTTATTTTTTCAGGGCTGCTAAGTTCCTTATACTTGAAGGCAAGTAGACTCCGACCGGTGTTGACTCATCTAAGAAGACCTAATTCATATATTGTTTGAGAGCAGTGCTTGACATTTTTCTGTTTGCTGGTCACAAAGTTCTTCCACTAGAAATGTAGATCCCGTCATGCTAAATAAGACTGAGGATGGCAGATTTTCTCGAAGTACTTGCCTTTGTATTGTCTTAGAAAATCTCCAACTTGCAAATACAGTTTTTCAACAGTGTATGTTTCCACTACCAGCCAAGGGTTGTGGAACAAATTACTTGGATGCAGCTGAAGATCTAGACTTTTCTCTCTCTCCCAAGTATAAAATTTACTTTGCTAATAAAAGAGCATATTAAAAACCAGACATGTGGTGTTTCCACCTGGCTAAGGAAAGAGGAGGAGAACTGGAAAATCTACTGCAGATAGCAGTGATGGGTGTGATGGAGGAGAGTGACCAGAATAACATGGTACTTCAGAATAAGTTTGTCAGTTTGTATTTCGGAGTGGATGGATTTGTTATGAGGATGAAAAGCAGCCTTCACTTTCCAGTGAAGCAAATGGCAAATTCAATATCTGTTCATAAAGCTTGTTCTTTTTTCTTTTTAAAAAAAGTAAAGATAGCATCTCCTGCCAAAACATTTGAGATAGATATGTATATTCCCTAGTGTAGCACAGAAATGTAGTAGGAGGTTTAAAATGTCCTTTATGATTTTCCTGATCAACTATGGCACTTTGCCAGATAATTAAGTCTTAATCTTCTCTTTTTTGGAGAAATTGAAACCTGCTTGTTTTTTTTCCTGTTCTTTAGATGCAAAGTATCTGGAAAGAGCAGGTATAGCATCAGACTATAGCTTCTAAGAATTACATTTCACTTTATCCTCTACAGCATTTCTTGGGAAGGTCATTTGGAGAAGAGATCCCAAGACACTATTTTCTTCCTGCTTTGTGAACTGTCTATGCTTTTTTTTAAGCATATGGCTTTGTGTTTACCTGCTGTTCTTACAAAAGAAGGGGAAGGGGGAAGATGGGCTAGCAAGCCCTCTGAAGGTGTGAGTTTTTGATTATTGGCCAACCCCCCCCCAAATATTAAGCTCTTAGACTTTTAAAAATTTTGAAGTATTTTCTTTCCGATTCTAGCCCTTAACATCTCAGGAAACAGATTTCACTTGCTGCATGTCTATAAGCTGCTAGAATAGTGAAATGGTTGTTAGTTAGATTATACAGGGTCCTGTTTGTGTTCCTAAGTTACCCATTTATAATAAGGACAGATTCTAGTGTGTGCTAAACACACATTTGCATGATTGAATGTGTTACTGTGCTTCCAAATACCTTTGTGTCTGCAGTTATTCAGGACTGCATGATCTAGTGTCTAGAACAGGAGGCTAACTGCAGAAAATATTTTGTATATCAGCTACTATTGTTTCATCTTATGCCATTGGGAAATCACTTGGGATGGGGTAAAATGCAGAGGTAACATTTGTTAGGCAGCTCCTGCATAACTGATGCACAAAACTGAGTATTTTTGTCTTACTGTGCAGAAAGAATATTCTGAATACTTTGTGTATATATGTATGTACTCACCTATAGTTTGTGGTCTGAACCACAATATACTGACAAGAAAGCAGAAATTTAATGTAAGCTTTCCATCTTGCATGGGCTGGAGTGAGTTTTTGAAAAAGAAACATGGTCTGTGGCTGTTGAAGTGTATGAAGAGTCATGGTACCTGCAAGCTATGTCCAACCAGATCCAAAGAGTGACTTCTAACACCATTTCAAAACTAGTATTACTGGTCTTGGGCAGTTTTCTTGATGGCCTGATGAAAGGAGAAAATAGTAATCTACACCATAATTGGTGACAGTGCTTACACCTAGCTAGTTTCTTCTTAGAAAGGGAGGGAAATTAATATGATCAGTTTGATCTTTCCCTTAATAGAAGGCTATGTAGGGTGCTATAACATTACTGCTATGATCTAGTTGAGAAATGACTACTGCAAGTTTTCTCTTACTCTCCTTTACTTTTGCTGGCCCTGCCTTATGAGACAACAGATTAGGTGGTCTCAGCTATGAACTTCTTTTCATGGCCTTGTTCTCCTCCATTGGAAAGTTTCACATCAGATGAAGTGGTGGGGGGTGGGGGGAAAGCTCTCTTATTCTAAACTTTGTAATTTCCTGCTCCTTCTCCAGCCTTTGTAATAACATATCACAATGTCAAGACTTGATTAATTCAATGAATTATAGCAGAACTGGAGCTGTCAAGAGGTTGCCAGTGTGTCTTGATTGATATTCAATTACTTTTCATGTAAACACCAATGATTTTAATGTCCTCGTTTTCTAAAGTTATTTATGAAAAACTTCCTGGACTCCATCAAATGAAAGAGTCAGAGCTGCTGCTCATGGGCTAGATGTCACCTTGTAATCACTGCTGCACCATATACCATATGTGAAGAATGAAATGCTATGAAACAAAGGTTATTTAAAATCTGCTCTGTGAGTGATATCAAATTTTCCACTGCAAGGAGTTAGATTAGAGCCTTATGACTGTGTGGTATAGGTTTGCTCAGGACAGGAATGGAATCTGTAGTCTCTTTATTCTCAAAGTCCAGCTGTAATGTATCTGTACAACTATCTGATCTTAACACAGCCAGACAGAGCAGATCTCAGCCCTTGATCTGGCTGAACTCCTCATTTGTATTATTGAGCACTTCTCTAAATAGATCTAAACTCAGCAATGACCCTTCAAGGACTAAATGTTTTATGTGTCCATAGTGACCAATATGGCCCCAGCCATTCTTTCTTTTCTTAAAAATTCTAGCTAAGGGAGAGCCTTACAAATGTCAACTTGGCACTTGAGAATAAAGCTGAATATGGTCAAATGCAGTAACATTTTTCAGGGTGTCATCAAAATGTCAGATTATTCCTCATGCAGGAAGCAAAAAGGATCACAAATGCACATCAAGTGTACTATGCAAACCAGAGCTGTAACTGCAGTATTTGCTTTGCAAATGTTGCTTTTCTTAATGAGGAAGTCTGCAAATCTTAATCTGCAACCTTTTTGAAACTGAGTGTTGTCAGTTTTGCTATGAATAAGTTGGCAGAGGTTGACCTGTTATAAAATAACTTACCTACAACAGGACAAATATTTTAAGAAATAATGCTGTCCAATCTTTTAAAGGTAGGATCATCAGTCCTATGTCATTCCCAACATGGATGGGAATGTTTGCATAAGACTATCCCAAAGTCGTTGTTTAGATAAAGCCTTAGTTCACAGTGCAGCTCTTATCCATAGGTAGGATAGATTCCACAAGTTCACTTGAGAACTGTTCACATAATCACTATCTGAAACTGGTAAAAATATAATTAAACATTATTCAACAATTTTTGTTCAAGAAATTTTTCTTCCATAAATACACTATATTACCATTTAAAAATATTTTATCATCATTATACAGTTTTGAGAGGAACCCACTAATGCGTTATATATATTTATTGAACATGCCGGAATTCATAGACATCATAAACCTTGGAGGTGAGATCTTCAACCTGATGTGAGAAAGACAATTGATTTAAATACAGTTCCATTTTCCAAGTAATTTATAACTTTCTTTTGTTAACCCCCCTGTATTTTTCCCAAACAGAGGAAGGTTGTAGAATGCAAATGTGACATTGCTTAGATACAGGGTACCTTCTGAGGAAGGTAGATATCCAGAAGTACCTGCCTTTTTATTCTTTTCTTCCCCCAGAGAGTATCAGAGTATCATCTGCCCAATCATATTCTTTCATTTTATTATCATATTTTATGAATTAGGAATCTATATATAAATATAGACTTTAATGGAAATTTAACAGCAAATGCAATGAATTGCAAATGCTTCCTTAAGTGCAGCATTGCATTCTTAATTTTCCACTCAAGTAATTTAGAAACCATTAGTTTAAGTGAAAATCTAAGATAAAGCATATCCATGTGGTTACAATGGCTCCTCTGAAGACTGCACTTGTAATTGTCTGAGAAAGATAAATTCCTAATTGCATTTCATTATGCTTTGTTACAGCTGGTGTAAGTGTATTCTGCAGATACCTGTCTGCCAGATGGGTTTAGGTTATGCAAAGGCTATATTTTCACTTAAGAAGAGTCCCCTCTGTGACTTGATTTTGTTAATCTCTCAAAAATGCTTAAAGTGCAGCTGACCATTACAGCCAGATTCTAATTCCAAGTGAAGCAATATAATTTTAAAGCTAGCATAAAACGAAAAACTGTCAGATTGTGTTGAAAATAGATGCAAGTATTTGAGAAGGACAGGCTCTGGCAGCTGGGTAAAGATAGAGATGAGGAGATGTGGTAGGAACTGCCACATGCTAATAAGTCATCATGGCTCCAGATAGGTCTATAGTTTATTTCACAGTGGCAAAGTAGCTTTGTACTGGCCATGAGTGGCTTGTAAAAGGGTTTAAGTGTTTACCTTGACCCATATCTGAATGAAAACCACTACAGAATATGACAAGTGGACATGCTGATTGACCAATGTTGACTGGAAATAAGCTGGCATTTAAGAGCATTTTTCTACTGAACTCTTTCTGCTTTCAATATTCAGCTCAGAACATGTTCAGATGTAGTAAGCCATGTATATTTTTCATTAACCTAACCTCTGAGCAAAACATGTACAGCATTGAAGCAAGGCAATTAGTACCCCATGGTTCTTTGCTGAATTGTTTACTGCTAATTTCTAGTTGCCTTGCTGGAGCATATTTTAGATGCAAAATGAAAGCTTTTGGATCCTAGGGCTGGTCTATATTCTTTCATTTCTCTTATTGAAACAAGCAGAGGACTCAAGCTACTTGAAAGAGTTTCAAATTTTTGATATGTTTCTTGCTCTTGAATATTGATAGTCATAATTTTACAATTGGTGATTTTCTGAATGACCTTTTTGGGAGGTGTTTCAAGTATCAGAGGACAGAGAGCTTTGTGCTTTACTAGCCTTTCTTGATGTATTATGAACAAAATGGGACTGCTGAAGTCGCTTGTTTTTCATTAGAGGAGCATGGTGTTTCATATTTTTCTGGCCCTGACATCTTTCTGAAGCATTTTATAAAGCAATATTGAACTGTTTCCTTTATCAAAGGCTACCACAAACAAAAGATTAATTTTTAAGGACTCTTATCATTCTAGGTAGATTTGTATATGCTGATACATTACAAATATCACTTAGCTGTTCTTGAAGGTACAGAATATTATAGTGTTTTTATAAAATTTCATGTTTATGCCTTTCTGTGAGGGGAAAAAAGCACAAAAGAACCAACTTGCAGATACATTGGAAAGATATGTAGAGTATTTTCTCCTCCTCTTCCATGACAGTGTGTTGAGCTGAATTCAGAGGTGGAAAAGAACTTTGCATAAAGCCTTTGCTGTGGCAGTATTATGATGAGCCAAAATAAAACTCTGGATATGAAGCTTTTTCCATAAAAAAACAGATCTGAGTCTCTCTGGCTTTGTCCAATCTGCAAATCATAATCGAGTTCTGTGTTTCATCATTCTTGTTTTACTTATTGACTGCTACTGATGGGCTCTTGCTGGAGAGTTATATAAAGGAATGTATCTCCACTAACATTACTAGTTGTTAGTTTTTTGATATGAGCATTATATGCTCATATAGCTTGTTGCCTGTTAAACACAGCTAAACAAGACTATGGTCAAGGGATAATAACTTTATGGGGTCTTGCTAGGACACTGAGAAAAGGGTCAGTTGTATGTATAGTTAAATATTAAGACAATTTGGAGACAGTGTCTCTTAGTGCCATTTCCTGACTTTTTTCCACAGCTTCAGGCCGTGAATCCCTCATACAATGAAGCTATAGCTCCAGTTGCAAGAAGTTGTCCCTAAGCCATAGCTTCACTTAAGCTGAAGGAGAGTTTCATGTAGTTCAAAATTGTAGATTATCTACCTCACTTCATCTTTTTTCCACTTTTTCTCTTAAAAATTAGCCTAATCAGTAGTGTTGACTGTTCTTGCATTTTTGTTTTAATTCTTTTATTAAAACTGTTAAATGCTGAGAAATAGTAACAAATGTTTTGTAAATAATGATGAAAGATTTCCTAGTAATTGGCTTTTAAACAGCTATGTATACACCTGAGGTTCTTAATCATAGAATTATTAACGTTGGAAAAGGTCTTTAAGATCATTAATTTCAACTGTAAACCCACCACCACCATGCCTGCTAAACCATGTCCCTAAGTGTCATGTTTCTTGAACACTGTCAGGGATGGTGACAGGGATGGCAGTGTATTCCAATGCTTCACCACTCTTTCTGTGTAGTTTTTTTCCTGATATCTAACCTGAACCTCCCTTGGTGCAATTTGAGGCCATTTCTTCCTATCTGTACTTTTTTCTGGAGAAGAGACCACCGCCTCCTTCCCTACACCCTCCTTTTAGGTATTTATAGAGAGCGATAAGGTCTCCCCTGAGTCTTCTCCAGACTGAATAACCCCAGCTCCCTCAGCTGTTCCTCACAAGGTCTGTGCTCCAGCCTCTTCATCAGCTTTATTGCCTTTTGCACAAGCTCCAGTGTCTCTGTCCCTGTTGCAGTGAGGGGCCCAAAACTGAATGGAGTATTCGAGGTGTGGCCTCACCACTGCTGAGTACAGAGGGACAATAACTTCCCTAGTCCTGGCTGCACTGCTCCTGGTCCAAGCCAGGATGTCCTTGGCCTTTTTAGCTACCTGGGAATGCTGCTGGCTCATGTTCAGCTGCCTGCTGACCAACAGTCCCACATCCTTTTCTGGTGTGCAGTTCTCCAGCCACTCGGCCCTAAACCTGTAGCACTGCATAGGGTTGTGACCTTGTATGGAACCTGGCACTTGGCCTTGTTGAACCTCGTATAGTTGGGCTTGGAGGAATGGGAATGGAGGGGCTGGTGATTGGCTGGAGCTGTAGTAGGTCCTAGCAGGGATTAGAGGGAGCTCTACTAGGTATTAGCCTCATTATGTGATATTTGTTCAGCTACAATGACCTAATAGAAACTGAAGGAATAAAAAAGCCTTTTTCTTTTTCAGATGTAAAAGTGTTTAATTTCTAAACTGTCACAATTTTTGCAATCTAAATTGTTCAACAGAAGCTTTTAGGCATTTGATATGCTTCCATACTTTCCTGTTACAACATGGAATAAGCATGTTTTCTGTAGATATTTTTGGAGCAGGCCCCTGTTTTTCTCATCTTGAATAGCTCTCTAGCAAGATGCTGTGTTTTCTCAGAACTCAGTAGTAAATGGTCTAATGGTCTGTCAGAAGACTGCATTGTGTAGAACTGCCTTGCAGGAAAATTGTGGCTAAGACAGATGTGCAACAAAGAGGATTTTCTGTCCTGGCAGATTCCTTTTTGGAAAAAGGAGAGACTTAAAGTTGGAGCATGGAAATATTTTAGCAGGATACCTCAATACTTTTAGCTATTAAGAACTGTGTGTTTCTTAAAGCAGCAATGTGAATAATAAACTATGCTAACGAAGACAGAAAGGCCATCTATGTCCTGTTCTGCCTATGCATAGGTTTAGGAGTGGTGCTGTGAAAACCTCCTCATTTTCCATTATTTTCCATTAAGCACCCTCCAAAAAAACTATCTGTAAAGAATCCTTTAACAGTTTGAATCAGAAAACAAATGTTTGCTACTTTTTTTGCTCCATCTGCTACATTAATTCTCATCAGATTCAAACTGTCTGAGGAGACTGCAGGTGTCAGATTTAAAAGAATAACTTGTTTATTTAGTTTTGTTGCCATCTCCATCAACATACTTTGCTGCATTATGTATCTGAAGCTACTTCACAATCAAATTAAGGAGGAACATTTCATCCAGATATGTTTAAAATGTGAATTTTAGGAAGTGGATTTATTTTCACATTATAGCGAACACCTTTTTTTGAAAGGTAGGGGGTTATTGGCTCAAACATCACACTGACTTTCACAAACAAGTTATTTACTCTAAATGTTGGACTAATGTTTAAAAATAAAAAAAAAAAACTTTGACAGGTCTTTTTAAAGACAACAGTTGCAAAAGCAGTATGAAAACCTGGGGTGTTTGTCCCTGCTCCCCCTTTTTTTGGAATGTATCACCTCTATCACATGTGAAGTCAGGTATAGTGTAGAAAGATCTTTGACTTCTAAGAGGCTGATTTTCTTTGCAAAGAACAGACCTGTGTCTATGAATTAGAACAGTGTTGTAACATTGAATGCGAAGGGATTCAGAATCATATCTCATGAGCTAATTATCCTATCAGTGCAAAGTAGTGTTTTAGCCAAAAAAAAAAAAAAAAAAGGGGTGCCTGATATTTCCTTAGTTTGAAACAGTTGTTAGGAACCAAGTAGGTACTCCAGTGGTTCATAGTTCTTTCCTGTTAAGTATGGCTATTTTAGGATTTTCGTAATGAAACTTCATAGCATTCTTTGCTAAGTCTGGGACAGATGGTGAGCATCAAATCTACAGGAACAGTCCTACTGAGGTCTGGGCTTGTCTTAGGTGGCCTCTGTGTGTCTCTAGGACATGCTGCCAAGCAGGGGTACTCCTGCCATGCTACTATCAAAACTGTCTTGTCGGTAAAGTGAGTGCACTTCTAAGATGCCAGGAAAATATGATCTTGAAACAGCATGAATGCAGTGCGAATTAGAGAATCTATACACATACAAATGGGGCAAAAGCTTTGTTCCTATGTTGCTCATATGTGGCTAACTGTCTTATCTGGAGGCGTTCATCCTTTGCAGACTAAGAAAGTATGAAATATAGGTAAAAATCTTTCCACATTTTTAAAAAAGTATTATCCTATTCTTATGAGGCTAATCTGACTGTTTGGGGTACACGCCCTTGTTAATTTGTTAGAATGTCAACTAATGGTTGGATGGAAAATCACTGGAACTCAAGTTATATGGCTATTTTGGAGATCCAACACAAGCTGATGGCTTGCGATGTATACTTTAGTCACGAAAATTGCAAATGTAGGTTTGATAATTTTGGTATGGGAACAGTAGAAATAAGGGATCTGATTTAATGCAGCCCTATACAACACAGTGTATTTATCTGAGAATAACATAATTGTGTGGGAGTAACTGCTGAATCACTAAGAGTTGCAAATATGCAGTTTAACACTGGCTGTCTTTGTTTTCATCTGCTTGTCATTTGGATACAATTCTTTTCTGCCCTTCTCTGTAGGGGTGTATGAATAAGCCAGGGGAACAGATTCTGCGATTTCTCACTTGGAAGAGGACTATAAGCCCCCAAATTACTCTATTTAACTCCCTTTCATTATAGATGTAGATGAAGGTCTGATCTAAAAATCGTGAATTAAATGGGAAGACTCCTGCTGACTTCAATGAGCATTGAATCAGACCCTAAAGGCAGTTAATTAAAATAATTTAAGTAATAGTTTTCCTGTGTCTTTCATTATGCAAGAATCTGAACACCTCAAACACCTCCAAGAAATGTGGGGGATTTAGGGGAAGAATCAACCAAACCAAATCCCATACTCTGTGTATGTGAGCATATGTTTATATAAATGGCTTTTTAAAATATAAAGTTCTATTGTTGGACTGAACTAGCGTTATCTGTAATGACCTTGTTCCTGAACAACTCTGTAAGTCATCTGGGGCTCAAAAACAATGAGCCTTTGTTTTCAGGTAATGTTAAACATTTCCCTTTCTTTTCCTATTATTCTGCTGCAACAAAAGCTTGGCAAAAATAGACTTGGAGAATAGTAATGTAACTCAGGAGATATCTAATCTGACTATTTGCAGGTAACTATTTGATTTGATATTTGCAGGACTTATCTTCAAACAAACTGCTTTGAATATTCACTACTCTTCTATCTGCAGTGGCTGCAATTAACATTAACATTATATGAAAACTTAATATTTTATATTCTGTCTCTTCTGATGTACATATTTTCCACATGATTTATTATTGTTAAAGACAAAGTAACAGATGCTGAGATCATTTAATAAAAACAGTGTGATTTGATTGTAGACTTGACAGGTCATATGCTCATCTGATAGAAATTGATGGAGTTATAGCAAACTCTGCATAGCTTTGCTGATTTATACCAGTTTCAACCTACAGTTATAAAACTGAGTTTAATTTTGTTTGAAGTGAAATTCTTATGAAATGCCTATCACTGAAGAAAACTATATTAAATTGCAACCTGCACAGTTTATACTTTGTTCAGGTTTCTGTGTAGGTTTTAACTTTCTAGAGAAATCTCAAATCCACAAAAGTCACTTGATATCTCTGATGATGTTAAGATTGGATTAAGTGATGATTTTCTATAGTGCTGTAGACCTAGGGGTGATGGAATAGACTTGCACTCACCGTTAATTACTTCACTAGACTTATTTGTCTTGCCTTTGGAGATAATGGCCCAAAAGGCACCTGCTGGCACTGGTGGGGATTACATCAGTGATAAATGTGACCTGGTGAGTCTTGTCTACTCATGGGGACAGCTGCTTTAATACATCAAGTGAGTCAGTGTCAACACCTTAACTGTGAAGCTATAGACAACATTTTCATTCAAGTGGCCAAGATAAGCTTTCTGAGAGGTGGATTTTTAGCTACCTTCAGGTTTTAGTGAAAGCTAAGATCATATTTCAAACTTAGAGAACACTTTTCATTGACAGTCAACTGGCTGTCTTCAAGAAGTCACTAAAAACCAGGATAGAAGTTGTTTGGTAAATTAGCAATAAATGTGCAGAGTATATGTAGACCTCATGTCAAATCCACGTTTGTTTGCTAAGAGCTTCCTAACTTTTTAGTCTGTGCAAGATGCTGTGTAATTGGTCATAACGTATCTGTTTCCACCTATGCTGTTATAGGGGAAAATCGGATCTGTGTTGTTACTCTCCGGTCAAGGGTACAGTAAATTCACTGATGCTGTGAAGAAAGGTTATTATTGCTATATAGTTAATCTAACACAGTAAGAAAAAGAGTCTATTATATAACAGCCAATATTTGCAGTTATGGTTTCAGTTTTGTTTACCTAGGATATTTGTTAAAATCAAGATAAAAGAATTTTTTATATTCTTTCATATAAGGAAGTAGCTGCTATGTATTTTTTTATAATAGCTACAGAATACTTTGGTGTAGGAAAGTAAGTACACCTAGAAGGCTTTGTCAGTTTCTTTAGGATCTTGAAGTTTTATGCGGCTTGATTTTAATTAGCTACACTATTCAGGATACTGTCTGGGCTGTGTGCTGCCCATGGAGATGCAAGAAAGTGAATTTTAACTTGTGCATCCTTGCTGATAAGGCTTAACCTTTATAACTGGTAAGGAACATAAAGGTAAGAAACTGCTTAGACTTTTGGAAGTGTGTTTAAAAGCTGTAAAACACTGCAACCTGCTTGCAGAGAAGTCATTCTGCCCTCCAAATAGTTTTAAATCTAAAAACAAGTCTTTCTAACTGAAATTGCAATTTGCTTCTGTCTGAGGATTGGGTTTTCTGGCCCAGCCATATGTGCTCAATATTAGGATGAAGCAGGAACAGAGACAGCCCTAGGCTATGTCTACATTAACAAGCAGTTTGATGCGAGAGGAATGGATCTATATGGGAAAACAGCTGCTGCTGAGGATGCGAAGTCTGCACCAGACACACCAATTTTTTTGCTCTAGACTGGATTTGGTGTCATGAGGTGGAAAATGTCTGTTGGTGGGTGTAAAGCACATGCCTGGTATTTGACTTTTGAGTTTCACCTGAAAATCTGTGTTCACACTCAGGCTCCATATAATGCAAGTTAGAGTGGGTTGAGTGGAGATGATGAGATTCACTTCTAAAGTGATCCATATCTAAATTGATGTTGATGCACCCATAAGTTCCACACAGAGCAATGTGGAAGTGGCTGTAAGGCAGCCTTGCCTATGGGCTACTGAAACTGCCATGGGGTTTGCTTTTTGCTTGCTTTTTATAGCACAGATTGTGCAGCCTCTGTCTGCTTGACCCGTTCTTTCTTCTAGTCCTGCAGTTTCCGCCAGTCCTGCAACCCCAAGCTGAAACCTTCAGAGGCACTTGCAGATGTGCAGCCTATTGCTGCACTATGGACACCCATGGGCTATAACCTATACATGTCATCTCTGGAGCAATCCTCTGTCCTGTCATTGCACCTACACTTCAGTGTATTAAGGAGTAAAAATAATTGAAAGAAGTGAACTAGTTCTTTGTCCTGCAACCTTTACGTAAGTGCTTGCTTTAGCAGAGAGCTCTTGAATTGCAGAGAAAATAAGCATGCCTGTTTATTTTAAGTAACCTCTTTTACTTCCATTTCCCTACCCACATGTATTCACTGTCATGCGTTAGTAGGTTGTATCATCTTTAGGTTACAAAGCTCCTGAGAACAAGGACATATTTTCTCTCCTTGTGTGCCAAGCTTTCTGCATTGCTAGATGCTATGAAATAATGGAGAAGAGAAATAGACCTGACTTGGATTCATGATGGGTTTTTCTGGAGTACAATGAATTAATTGAGGGGAAAAAGTAAATCAAGTGTAAAAATAACTTCTTGAGTGTTCTTGCACTTTAAACATGTTTTTTTCCCCTCAAGGCTTTTTACAATACCTTATTAACTATTATGAAAAAGCTCTATTTGAATGGCATTATGGATTTTAAGCTATCAAAAGTCCAGAAATTTACTGTGAAGGTAGAAAGCATCTTGTACAATCTATTGAGATACCATATCTTCAAAAATTACTTAGTGCTCCCTAGTTAAATGGCACCAAATTTAGAAAGCTTTGGCCTGTAACAGGCTTTTCAGTCAACCAGTGCTTTATACAACTCTTCTAAAACTAGTGTTCAAATAAGTGTGATTCTATGCACTACTCAGCAGCAAATTGTGCACATATATTACCATGACAAAACAAAGGCATCTAATATGTTTGAATAAGTTCAGTGCAAAACATTTGCTAAACTGAATATCCCAGCCATTCTACCTTTCTTCTAATGATCTTAACCAGTGAGTACACATTGAGCCAACAGTTGTGCTGCTGCTGGGCTCCTCATTCAGGAGCTCTTGCTCTGTGCAGTAGGTCGGGCACTGTGAATTCCTCTGTTTACAAATGAAGGTGCAAAGGCTCTGTTTGAACATCATGGCTATCTCTTGCCAATAACATTTGGAAACACAATAAGGATGATATTAAATTAATCTCAGCACCAATTCCCAGACCTCTGGGGAAGAATAATGGTATTGAATAATCAATAAAGATTATTCCTCAAAGTCTTGCTAACCTGTGTATATGTAAGATTGTATCAATTCTTAGAAGAGAAATGATTTAAATTCTTATTTGTTAATGGTCTTTGTTTCATGCTAGGCCCCCAAAAAAAGACCCCTTATTTGCTAGTGTTTCAGTGATGCAACTCCTCTTTTATTCCACCATCTACTTCAGAACTGCTCAAATGAAAATCTGCTCACTTGAAACAATATTTATTCTGATCGGAATACTTCCAAATGCATAAATTGTGATATGGGAGTTTGTATCTGCTCAGTTGATCTAGTATTTGCATACTAAATTGCTGCTGGTTATCTTGACAGCTTCCAAGCATGTCATTGCCAGGTGTTGGAAATCAAAAGGTACTTGTGTAGGGCCTTCTGCCTGGCTGAGACAAGATCCATAGACACAAAGTCACTCCAAAGGGAAGCATCAGCACTCTGCCCCACAGCCTTATCCAAATCTCTTTATAATGGTATTAAAGAGAGATCACTGCAGCAGCAAAGATGCTGTGATGTCACTTAACCTGTTGTTGAATGGTATAAAAATTGCCCAGTTGCAGTCAGGTATAACAGGAATTCTCTTCTGCTTTCTGTAGAAATTAAAGGAAGGTGGCCCAGCTGACAAAATCAGGGGGAGAAAAAAGGGAGAAGAGTGATTGAAGTCATTGCTTTTCTGTATTAACTGTATTTTTAGTCTTAGAACTAGTTTTTGGCAGAAGTGTGTAGTTAGTTTCTATGCAAACAAAGATTTCCTCAGAAACTGAATCACCCTGCAGTGTAGGAAAAACATACTCATGATGAAGAGGTTTCTGGCTAAACCCCAATATAGCTCTCTGCAGTGCTGCTCTAAAGCTTTTTAAAAACAGTTCTCTGCTGTTTGTTCCTGACTTCCACATCCTGGTGTATATTTTTGTCCCTCTGCACATGTGTAACATAAGCCTGTGATATGCATGCTCTTCCTTTCTCCCTGCTTTTGAAATATGGATTTAAAAACAGGTTGTTGAGGAATGTGCAGAACCCATGGGCAAGGAGGAGAGGCTGCTCAGCTGTTCCCATCATATGGCTTTCTGGCCTTTGTTCTTTTGGCTTCTTGTGAACTAGTGAGTGCCCTAGAGAAGGTGCTGGCTGTGGTATTTTTGCCTTTGGCCAAAGCATTGATTAGAGAGCAGGAAAGTGAGGACAGCAGATGGGAGTGAAGCATCAGGCCTCACTATGCCCCTCTGAGATTTGCTTAGGTTAAATGTGCTCCCTGCTGTCCTGAAGATGATGGCTTTCCAACCACTCTGCACAAAATAAAGCCACAGGTTCAAGTCTCTGGTGTGGATGTTTTTGTTCATTGCTAAACACACACAAAAAAGCTAATTCTTGCATGCTTTTAAATCGGATGATAATATTTTCATCACCACAGAATGGTTGAGGTTGGAAGGTACCTCTGGAGATGATCTAGTCCAAGCCCTCCCTGCTTAAGCAGGGTCTCTTAGAGCAGGTTGCCCAGGATTGTGTTTAAATAGCTTTTGAATTTCTCCAAGGAAGGAAGTAGACTCCACAACCAATTTGGGCAACCTATCCTAGTGCTCTGTCTCTGGTGAAGAAGTATTTCTTCATTCAGAATGAACTTCATGTGTTTCAGTTTGTACCTGTTGCCTCTCATTCTCTCAACTGGCATTTCCTGTTTACTGGGGCAAGGTGGTTTGGGCTCACCCAAGTAAGACGGCTCATTGGGCTGAAGATGGTATGAACTGCATGTCTGTTGTGGATTTACTAGGAAGATAAGTGGTTTTCTGTGGCCTCATGTGGGCAAGTACAGAGGTAGCAGAACAGCAGCCCAGCAGAAATTTCAATTTCCTTTTTTTCCAAAAAAAAAGCTTATTTTATAGCCTTTCTTTTATTTATTTGACTGAGTCCTTTTGTTTTTTTTCTCCTAAAACTTAAGGGCAACACTATAGATTTAAGAGAATATTGTTTATAAACTTCCATGCCCAGCTGATGCGCAGGAAATGTGTCCCTACATTCAAATGCTGAAATTTACAGATGTATTTCAAAGGGCACATTTGCAGTAGATGACTATAAAATTCCAGTCTCAGCTAAGCTTTAGAGAGCTCTCCCTGACACTTAAGTCAGTGATTTTTGGGTTCATGGATAGCCTTGATTTTGTGAATGGGATCTATTTGTGTGGAAATGAACTCCAGCTGAAAACAAATAGCCTTTAAAACAATAGGGAAATAAGGGTTTGGGTTATTCTTTAAGGAAATTACAGTTTTATCTGTAAAGCAAAAGGATGGATTGGTTTGGAGTAGTGCCATAAGCTCAGAGGGTAAACAATCCAGGAAATATATAAATAAAACAAATATCCCTCTCCAGTTCTGTAGGTTGAAGTGGCTCCTACATTAATGCCATATTAATTCAGGTTCTGAAGCCAAGCCTACTCATTGCTATAGCTCTTATGCTGCCTTGAAAGCTAAGAGAAGGGCATTTACATTCTTTCTGCCAGCCTCTCCATGTATGCCTGAGGGCCTAGCAGGGTTTTGTGACAATTCAGGCTTGGCAGTCTCAGCCTTCCTTAATGTGAGCTTCAGTCCTTGAATTCAGTACAGATTAAAGAACTGGACTAGAAGAATTCAGCAGATGAGATAACCTGACTTGTAGAATCCCAACAGAAACACTAGCCCAAATTAAGGCAACTATTGCTGCCTACACTGTAAGGGGGCAAACAGGGACCCCTGGACTATGTGACATAGGGTCATATCCAGGTGGGTTTTGAAGATCTTCAGAGAAGGAGATCCACAGCTTCTCTGGGCAGCCTCTTACCTTGGTAGATGGCTCACCAGCAGCTCATAAAATGCTAGATGATTTGGTGTTACAGTTACGAGTAACTCTGATTTGCAACAGGGATAAAAGTGCATTAGCACAATGGTTTGCCCTATTTGGTGGCTCACTACCTGATAAAGAGGATATTCCAGCCTTGTATATCCATCTTCCAGTTTTGCTTGGGGCAAGCCCAATGTATCTTCAAGGTAGAGGTTTTCATGACGTCTGCTCTCTGAGCACTGTGGAACAGGAAGGCTCCTGGCGGTGAAGCCTAAAATGTGCTGCACTTAAAGCTCATGAGTTTTCAGTAACTGAGCTGATGAATGTTGACCTCACTCCCGAAGGAGAGGTGGATGATTCTGAACACTGGTCTGTTCAGAGCAAAATGCAATCTCCTTCCCTCAACCAGTTTATCTTCTCTGTTCAGCTCCCTTTACGTTGATCCTCTGTCCCACTTGGCAAAACTTAGTATCAAGGCAGACTCTGTGGCCTTGGCTTCCTGAACTGTGGCAAGACTGTCGGCTTGATGAGAGAGAGTGCAAAATGTGACCAGATGTTGTCTGACAAGAAACTGGATTACTGAAAACGTATTTAAACCTGAAAAAAAATACCCCATATAATAAATTTGGTCACTATTTTTAAAAGTTTGCATATATTATTTTGCCTTTAAAAATAAGTTCTAAGCAACATAGGGAAATGGCTGTTGTTATTCTTGTGCGTGCTGCTCTGCTGAGCATCTGAATTTAGGTTTTAGGAGCTTTTCCTCCTAGATGTATGTGGGATAGATGTTTTTATTATCACACATAGCTGAATTCCCACCTTCAGAAGGAGATGCAAAACAACAGATCTTTTTACTGATTTATATTTCCATTTCATACTTGTCTCCTTTCCTCCTTTATATTCTATTTTCTTTAGCCTGGAGAGGGTGATGGGAAGTGGAGGAAAACAATAAGGAGCGTAACTTCAGAGACTTGTTGGACAATATTGGACAATGCTATAACCATTTTAAGTATATGATGGGATTGGAGCTGAGTGAGTTTTCTGAAGATCTTGTCTAATTTTAGATTACTGTATTATTTCTATAAAATACATAGTAGCATCAGTTATTGTTACTCTATTGCATTTTTTAATTCTATTTAAATCACAAGTTTGTTTTTTCTTTCAAGTCTCTTCTGCCAGAAAGATCTGATCAAAAATGTCAAAATCAAGTATCCTACCCCTCCCAGAATCTCCAGTTTAGAGATCTACTTATGCTTCAAAAGAGAGAATAGTAGGCAATAATAGATGTTTAATGTTAGAAGAATCATTGTTCTGTCAGTTCAAATGGCTGAATTTAATTTTACAATTCCCTGCTTTTGGGTTAAAATAAACTAGTATGTTTTTCTAATTTGAAAGTCATCTTGTGGATAAACCATTTCAAGATTTTTTTTTTCCATTTGCTTAATTTTACTGCCCTTAAATTTATTTTTATAGACAGTAGGGGACTGTAAAATACTTAAGGCATGAATGAGAGTTCTGGCTGTTTATAGAATATTTATTAGGTGATGTTAGAAGTTATTCTCTGTTAGTGTGGCCTGTCTTCAATCATAGTCAGAACAAGTTGTTCCCTTCTAAAGGGAAGAGTATATGAGAGCTATGCATTCCTTCAGGAATACATAGATGTGACAGATCAAACCCACCATTTTGCAGAGGTGAAATCAGTGAGTGAAATCCCAGAGTTAGGTGTTGAGGGCCTTCTACCTGGGATGGATATACCCATGTCAATATGAACATAAATATTCCCATTACTTTTTTAATTCCCATGATATCTTATTGTTGGAGAATAGCTAACCTCCCTGCTTACTGTTTTCTTTTTCTGGAAATAGAGATTTTTTTTTTCCTTCTCCTAGGGCTTTCAGCACAAAGGCCCTTTTTTCTAGATATAGTTATTTTATCTGATTTGTAACTGAAATATTAAGCTATTATTATTAAGTTTCAACTATGATTTTTGAAAGTCAAGAGAAGCATTTAGCTATGGACTGTTTTTATTTACCTACTAGCTTGCGGTACCCACAGGTTGGATATTGCAGGAAAAGCATGACTTAACATGGCAGCCTCACATCTTTAGCTTTTAGATTAATTTTTATCTGTTAGTGATTGTAGATTACTGAAAATCCAGCTAGTGGCTTTCTTGAGAAGAGTCAGTATAAATTGTTGTAGGAACAGTCAACAGGTATGTATCTTACTGATCACAGAATGATTTTTCTGACAACTTGCCTTAGGCTGTTTATCACAGATTTTCAAATAATTAATTTGGAAGGAACTTTCTTGTGCTGTGCTTAGTAGATATTAACAGCAGATTTAACTGTACAATCCTGTTCTTGAAGTTCACCAATTTTCTCAGATCAATCATTCTTCAAACATGACACTATTGAAATATAATGCTAAGAAATATATTTCTATATAATGTCACATGTTTTAGTCAATGAGAAATAGTCTAGAAATACGCAATCCCAATGCATAATATAGTGTTATATATAGGTATTTCAGCTGTATTAAATTTTTCTTAAGAATTTTCTTGGAGCAACTTTCTAGGTATATGGTAGGACAGTTTACTACAGAAATGGAAGGGGAAAATTTAAAAACTGTTTAGTCTAAACCATATGCTGGTTACTGTGAAAAGAACAGTTTGAGGATTGGTTGGGACATAAGATGACTTACTCCAGAATGCATAGTTTCATAAGGAATGCTATGAGCCTGTGCCTTTGTGATAACAGGGAAATATCAGATACCTAATTTATCCTGGGATAACATATGAAATGGCCAAAATAGTATGGAACTTTATACTTGGGTTTATTTTTAAGGACAGGAGAGCCCATAGCTTTTTTTGGCTCTGGTTGTAACTGAGATCTCGTATTTTTAGTGTAATTAAAAGAAAAAAGTTGTTGGAAAACAGTAATAACTGGATGCTGCAAACCACCCTATTGCCAAAAGGCAGACTAGATAACATAGGTTATCTACTGTAGGGGCTTTCTGGATAGGAGTTGCATTCTCAGTAAGTTAATCTGGTATGTCAGGTACTCAGCATTTTGTCTGTCACATTGCACTGCTTGCTGCAGCTGTGCTGTAAACACCGGCTGTGTTTGCTCGTGATACTGAGCTATGCCAGGATTATGAGCATGGACATACTCGTACAAATGGACAGAAGTCTGTGTGTTTAATCTGTCTGTCTGTTTAGAAAAAATCATTAATTATCCTGGAACATTTGCAGCAGTTATTCTGTGCCCTGGATTTTTCTTCATTTAAAGTATAGAAAAAGCAAAATAGGTGTTTTTTGGCAGAGGTGCCCTTATTTCTTTGTGTTGTCTAGCAGCTGTTTCTGTCCCTGCTATTACAGGAATATATTCTATGTGCATTGCTGTTAATTTGTCCTTTTCTCTGTCATGTTTTATTTGGGTCCCATAATTTTTAATTGATGGGATTATTTGCCTCAAGCCGGGTAGCTTGCAATGATCTCTATGGCAAAGTTCTTTCTGAAAACCTTTTCTGTAAAGACTGCCAGAAATACTGTGGTCCCTACAACAATTAAAAGGGACCATCCTTGTTTTTTTTGTTTTTTTTTTTTTAAAGTCTTTGGCATGTATGTTTTAAATTAAAAATCTTTAATGGTAAATTTTAGAGTTCAATTTTAAAGAAAGAATAAAGGCTACAGAGTGCTTTATCTTCCTACTTCTGCCTACTGCAGCAACGTTTTGAGTTATGGCATTACTGTCTGATTTTAAGATTATTATAGCTTTCTGATTTGTAAAACTTCTAGTAATGCATGTAATATTTCTAAGATTTTGTTTCACATGAATGCCTGATGTTGCCTCCAAAAATTTCAGTGCTAAACAGCTGCAGGGAGAAGGGGTTTTCCTCAGCCGGGGAAGAACATGGAGCTGGGAACACTGGATTGACACAAGTCCTATTGGACTTGGAAGCCGTTTCAGAGCCATGTGTGTCTGCCTGTAACAAGGGAGCTCTTGTCACCTTGCATCAAAGAGAATGACTCTGGGGTACTTCAGGATGGGACGTGTTGGTGCTGAGAAAAAGAAAGGCAACTTGAAAAACTCATCCAAGTCTGTCATTAACTCAAGGTGTGTTAAAGGGATGTTGGTGCAAAGAGAGATTTCCAAGCGGTGTTGGTTCTCCCAGGCTTTCGGCATCAGTTCGTATCAGTAGTGGAGCAAATTTACGCACTGATGTTGAAGTAGCCTGCCAAGCTGTCTTTGATAGGTGACAGATGGAAGGAATTTCTCAAATACACATTTACTGAAGTAGTGTGTTTTTTTTTTTTTTTTTTTTAAAAAGGGAAAGGGGAAAGGTAGGGAAATATAAAAGGGCGATAGGAAGAGATGGCCAGAGGGGTAGGAGTGCATTGGAAAAAGAACTGCTGAGGCAAATTAAATGCACTTTGAGTGACTCTAAATGACAACTATGTGGGTTTCAGATATGTTGGCTGTCATAAGCTATTTTTCTGCAAGACACATTTTGCTCTCTATTTGCTGTGAAGACTTCATCTCGTTCATTGTGAAGAGTTCCCAAGCTAGTCTTTCCTGTTCTTGCCATAATGCACCTAATAACTAAGAAATATAGGTTCTGTTTAGCAAGCTTTACATAAATATTAATTCTCTCATTTTTATTTTATTTGTTTTTTTCTATAATGAGCCTCAAATGGCTGCAGAATGCTTTCATGGGTTTGATGACTACTGCTAGATAAATTAGTGTGGCCTTGTCACCTGCAGTATTTCTAGTCTTAGTGTGCTGCTACCACATATGCATTGTCTGTTATGTGGTGCAGATCAGGTAAGCCTAATACATGGTTGCTCTTGCTTCAATCCGAGTCCTCCTTGGAGAGGTTATACATTGCCCTCAAAACTTTTTGAGAAGGATCAGTACTGAGGGACAGTATGTCTTTACTTTATTGATGGTCTAAATGCATTAAATGGTTCTTACTCATATCACAACTAACTACACCTGTAGGATTTCTATTTCACTATCATGATATACAGAAGATGAACTTACCCTACCTTTGAATGTTTTATCTTTTCCCAGTAGTTGTCTACAAAACGTCTGTGAGGACAGCTGTAAACAACATTGGTTTTGTTGAAAGTTTCCCTGTCAAGCTATGTCATGATCCTGCAGTGAAAATCTGGGCTGAATTTAAATGGGTGTTGTGTTTTTGTGTACTTAAAAAAAAAAAAAAAAAAAGGTTGAAATCTTGAAAACTTTACTGTAGTTTCCAGTCTGAAAAAGGAAAGTCTTTGGGCTTAGAAACATATCCTAATCAATTAGTAAATCTGTATCTGATGCTCTTTTTTATACTAATCCTTCTGTGATCCTATGAAGCAGTGTAAATGTCACTACTGTTTAGAATGTGGAGACAATTGCTGTGTTAGAAAATCATGAATTCACATAGGCAAATATAATTCCATTGACATTTTAACATAATCACAAAACTGTGGATCTGTCTTTTTAATCCATCAGAAATTTTAATATTCTAGTAAACATTGAAGATGGCCTGCATCTCCCTCGGTTGGTGCTTGCTTATTTATCTGTTTAAGGCTGAAGATTTTGTTTATTTCTTTGCATTTCCATAGCTGGAGATTTTGAGATAGAGAATAGTCTGGCTCTATGCAGAATAATAAGTGGAAGAGTCTATTTCACTACTAGAAACAGTATGATATTAGCTTGCAGCCAGAAAACATGTGTTGGCATACAAAATTCATGCACTGGGCTGCACAGGGTTGTTACTTGCTAACATTTCTGCTCTGTCTCTTGGGGGTGACACTAGACACCAATTGTAGGCAAACAAGATTTTATTTTGGATTCTCTCCTTGTCTGACTTTTTGGTTGCAAGCACCTAAGATATAATCTTAATTTATAAATGGATAGGTGTTAATCTTTTTTTTCCTAGTCATTCCCATTTAGAATACTGTAGAAATTTGTAGTAAAGGTGAAAATTTCAAGCTTCCATTCTAAAAATGCAGGAAATAAGTTTCTTCAAGGAGAAAGCCTGTTATCCTGGTGAGAAACCATGATATGTTAATCTCTAGTTCAGAAGTCCAAGTCTGGTCCGTGTCAGTAAAATGTGTATAGCTAATTTGGCATATGTCAAAGAATGATACAACTCCATAAATGCAATAATTACTTACTGGCTCAACAGGACTAAATAAGTACATTAATTTCGATTATATTCTTGTTCTTATGTCAATGTTCAGAAAGATTACAATACACTGATGTGATTTTTGTGGGGAAGCATTTAGCTGCCTTTTCAGATTTTTTTAAAGGGTGAATAAGAATTTATAGTGCTGTCAGTCTATTACTTTTCACAGCATGTTATTCATTTTCGACTTTAAAATCTCGAAAGAAACTAAAATATAATATAGATACTGTGACTAAGGTATTTATTATTCAACACAATAAAATGTATATTTGGTGAAAAACAGATAATTTTTATTAGGTTATATATATAAGCTTTGTTAACACTTCTTAGCTAAATCCTGATATCAGTATAGCAGCCATCATGTTGCATAACAGGAAATCCATTTTTCCAAAAAAAGCCTGGAGAACTTCTGACAAGTTATGCATTTCAGGATACTTTCTGCTTAGCAAGGAAGAAGAGGTTTGGGTCACTTGTAATTTGAGCATCTCACACAGAATCCAGCATATATTCTATTAACTCCAAGTGTCACAGAGGAGTTGAAAACCAAAAAAATAAGATGTGTGTGGCCCTGACATGAGAAAAATCCTATCTATAGTTTAACTGTGTGCCAGCCAGGAAAGAAACAGCACTGTTGGTACATTATGTAGTAAGCTCATAGTATTTCACAATTTGGGTTGCAATGAGTGACTAAGTGGAAAGTCAGTTGGAGCAGATGCACTGATAAATGGATCTTTACACGGCAGGTTTTGTGGAAGATGCTTAGCACGTTTGCCATGTTGAGACTGACCTTATTTATTACAATGGGTATTTCCTGCATGTAGGTTTTGTTAATGAGCTAAGTTCCCTATTTTACCTCTTTATTCCTACTAAACTGCACTGATTTTCCCAGTATGTGATGTTACAGCAGAAATTAATGGTTAACACTAATATCTGAAATATTTTTCACCATCTCATTCAGGAGAGAAGGCAAAAATTTGAGGAATTTGGAGAAGGACACAAATTTTATTTCTCCAGAGACCTGTAAATTTTCGGTGTTATTTTGGATTCAAACAGTACATTTTGTAATAAATCTAGCTTTTGCAAAACCTGTGCATACAAAACCTATAAGGTTCTGATTAAGTAGTTTTGTTTGCAAATTGTAAATAGTTACAAGATTTGAAAATATAGCTCTATAAGACTTTGCCAAGGGCTGAGATTAGGAAAAGACAGAAAGTGCTTTGACTGGCTGCATCTGATCCTTATGCAAGAATTTATCCAACTCTTCTACTAATTCTGAAAAATCCATACAGGAAAAAAAAATTTACCAAATGAAATTTTAAGGAGGAGTGCTCTTAAATTAGTCATGTGTACAGGCAGAGCAGAAAAATGTAAGATTTTTATTAGATTACAACATCTCATAAAATCTCCAAGCACATAAATTCCTGGGTGATAGGAATCATACCAAAAGATGTGAATTTTTATGTTACGGGCAACTGAATTTATTTCATTTTCTTTTTTTATACAAGCATGTGGATCTCAGTTCGGTTTTTGTTTTCCATGGCAGGCAGACAAGGCAAGGAAACTCACCTTTGTACATCAATTCTACCCACATATATTTTGTTGGCAATTTCCAACATGTAGATTTTAAAGAAAATTGTTCCCCAAGGGGGAGAGAGAAGAGATGAGAGGACAACACAGTACAATATAAATAAGCTGTCAAGATATTTATGAAAGGAAATGTTGCTGCCAGAGAAATAAATGTCCTCCTTGATGAGTTTTTATATTGTGCATGACATTATTTGCAGAGGCAGTGGTGCTGGTGTGTAAATGAAAGGAAATGGAGCATTGAGGCTTGGAGCAATGTGAATGTGCCTGAGGGAGAAACTGAGGGGAGACACACTGAGAACATGATGGTGTGGAGCTGGACACCAGGAATGTTTGATGGATACAGCTGTTAGTGCAGAGGTAGAGGTAGACATGATATTTAAAACCTGCGGTATGATGGTCTTGTATGTTTAAATCTGCCAGGTGTGGATTTTGTTTATTAACGCTTGCATTTTCTAGTAGTGCAGTTTTCTCTCTTGAGGTATATTAAAAGCACATTCTTTGTGAAGTAACTTGTTGAGCTGGCATTTAACACACTTTTATTTTTTTCTGCTTTGAGCAGCTCAGCTCAATAGTGTTAGGCTTATTAAGGAAAGACCACTGATGCTCCAAATGAAATCTGCCTAGAAAATACTGCCCATCTATTTTTGAATAATGTAAATAGAAGGGGAAGAACCTACTCTTTCTAACTGCTGAAGTGGCCTGAGCCCTTGTCCTCTCCCCATCCCGTATGTGGAGGGCGATCTGTCCATTCATAACTGGGAGAAAAAAGCTAAAATGAAGCCATGTTCACAAAATACCTACGGTGAGGTCTTTATATACCCATCTTGGCACGTGTTACCCAAACTTCTTGGCCTTCAAAGTACACAGTAAAATACGTCTATATAAATGCAACACTCTTAGGAAGGAATTTCTGAAGTAATGCTGGGGAAAGAGCTATTATACTTTAGATATTATTGGTTTCAGCTTCAAATCTTAAGCAGATGCCTCTTGTTTATTCTTAGTATTAAATCTACTTCTGTAATATCTTCAGGAAGATCAAGTTGCCAGAGCATGACCTTCTCTTGGGTAGTGTTATTCCCTTAAAAATTCACATTAGAATGTAATATTACATTCAATGGATATATACTTTGATGCTCACATTTGACATATTTCTCTCATATATTCAGCTGTTGATTATAAGCTGGCCATAAGTAGCCACAATCTTTCATATTTTCCATAATGCTTTCAGATTAATATAATGGAAAATTGAATATAAAAATAATAGATTAAAAAAAGCAATTAATTTTGGTAAATTGAAAGTTTTTTCCCCTACTAAAGACATGATATGATGCTAAAATGGATTAAAGGGTTCTGTATAACTCCCCTAAACTACTGTGGAAAAAAAAAACATCAATTTCGTAGTATCTTACAACTTTCTCCTCTTTGCCTTTTAATATGCTTTGAGAAGCAATATAATCCATGCCTGTAAACTGCAGAGTAATTTACTCTTTGTCAGTTAAGGTCATAGCAGAAATCTACTTTGTTTAACAACTCATAAATCTATTTTTTCCCCCTGTAGTTGTGTTTTTCAAGTAAACACTAGCTGATAACCCGGAAGAAGTAACAAATAAAAATAAACCCCAGCCCTTAACCACCCCTGCTGCATGCAGCTATTCTAAACTAATGCAAGGTCTCCAATGTGCAGAGTGCATCTTGTGGGAATTTTGCCACCAATCCTTAGATGTCAGGTGTACCTATATATATATATTTATATTCAAAAAATAGTATTTTTATGCTAAAAGTTTTAGTTTGCAGTTGTGTCCTGTTACACTATAACATTCAACATTATTACTGAAAAACTGGAATGCACTGATTTAAATAATTTTCCTACTGGTTTACCCTTCTTGGATAGTGTCTATTTTCAATGCCTTTTTCATTTACATTTTAAATTATTATGCATATTTAACTGGTAAAACCAGAGCATTTGAATGGATTAAAAACAGTAATGACAAATTAGATCTTAAATCATGGGAAATTTCAGCTTCCAATGCTATCAAATCCACATGTATAGTTTATTATATTCTGGGAGACAAATGCATTTAACATGCTGACAAGTTCAATTTCCTCACAGCTTTATTACACAAATTACTTATTACAAGGAAAAAATGTCAAATGCCAGCTCCTCTGAACTATGAGCATGCCTTTAGAACAAAGCCACAAGGATATTACTAGAAGAAACTAGTGGCTTGTGTTTGCTGCCACCAGCAACGGTACAGCTAATTTTTTTCCATCCCAAATTTGTCTCATTCCTCCAGTCATTCGGTGCAATCACTTTTTCCCCAGCTGCTTGTTTAGAATATATTGTGACAGTTGTTTCCCAAAATATCTAAGCTGATTTTGGATTTTTCTTTGCCCATTGCTACCTTTCAGAAATTTGCCTTAATAACTATCTGTCAAATATAACAAGCACAATTCACTAAGGCATGCCACAGATGCATGAAATATCTCTTGTGCCAATAACGGCTCATATGGCTAGCTAACTTTTCTGGTGACTCAACCAAAGTTGAGAAATACCTAATATCTTTTGAGAATAAATATCTCAGTCTGGCTAATGCAGGTAGTGTATTAGTTTTGGAATGGCTATTGGCCAGAGCAGATAGAGTTCATTGGGTTGCTATAAAGTGATTTTCAGCTTTAGTGAGAATTTGGACTGATTGTGAAAGCTGGGTTAGGTTTTGATTCATTTTGCTATGAGAGAATCAGATAGTAGGTGTCTTTGGCTGGCACTTAGTCTGTTCAAACCGGAAGGCTGGAAAATGTATTGCCATTTGCAGAAGTTTTTGGCAAATTAAAATGCCTTGTCATTTTATTATTCTAATACTCTGTGCAAGACACACCTATCTCAAATCTGTAGAAAAACTTAATTGAGCATGCACAAATTTGGAGGGAGTTCTAAATTTATTTTAAAAATCTGTTTTGGATTTTTTTCCTCATCTGTTCTTTAGCTACAACCTTACTGTCTAAAGAGTGTGAAACTTGTTTAATGATGTTTCAGTTAAAATGGAAGCAATGTTTTACCCATATTCATGGAGTTTTATGCAAAGCTGTCTGTGGACAAGCTATTCTTCCCCAGCTACTGCCAAACTGAATCTGATTTAGGGAACGGTAGAAATGAAGATCGATGACAAGTGAACAGAAATGGGTTTGTTATTTAAAAAGCTCAAAGTCAGGAGGGAAAAAGAAATATCAATACTGGGAAGTATGCATTAAAGGGAGTGATTGATAAAGGATATTTAGCACTATAGTAACTGGAGCATTTGTGGATTTGAGATGAGTTTGTCCCACATATCACATACTAGTGAAGCCTGCTGAGACAGCCAAAATGGGCCAGTTCTGCACAGATGATCTAGGACAAAGCTGGACTTAGGCCTCCTTGAGTTTGAGTATGGAGATTGTCTTCTGTGACTGGTTGCCTTCTGGTGGTGTAGCCAATGCTGTATCTCTTGTAATGGGAAATATGAGAACCATATTAGATTAAAAATAGAAAAAAAGCATATTGTAGTAAAAAGTGCTACTGCTGTAGTCCTTCACATCTACATCATTCTAAACTTTTAAAGTACTTATTGCAGTAAAAATACTGATCTCTTGGAAGTAAAAGATCAGATTGATATGGCAACTGTATCCGGTAGACACAGGAATAAATATGGAATAGCATCATAAGCCAAAGAAGCTGGACTTGCTTCTGAAATGCCATTAGGACATTTAGAGAATCTGTCCAAACATGCCAAAGAGCATCCATATGCAGCTATTCATGTGCAGGCACAAACACTGCTCCTAATTATTTCATTACAAAGTTCTTTGATGCTCCCGTTGAGGTGGACTGCATTGCAGCACTTGGGAGTCAGATCTGTGCAACAAGCAGCGCTTTTTTCATAGTGCCAAGAAAACCCTGCCCCTGTGGGAGCAACTATCTTTAAAGAAATGGAAATCTTGTTTTTAGAAAAATATTTCAGTTCAATTTTCCTTTTTCTTACCTAAAGATGTAAATTGTGCATTATCTAAACAAGAATTTGTCACTCCTACAATTGATGGACTTTTAATGATGAGCCTAAGATGTGTTTAAAAACAAAAAAAATCTCTTACACAACCTTTCCTACCATACAAGAATTAATCCTTAGGCATGTCAAATTCAGCAAAGTAATGCCTCTATTGTGCCTGAGTTGTCTATCACTGCACAAAACAAAAGGCTAATGAGAACAGTAGAGCACAAGGCATGTGTAGTAACATGAGATATGAACTCTTTGGAAATTAAGCAGCAGAAAGAAGAGAAGAACTTGATTTTTAGCATGCAAAATGTCATGAAAGCTTCAAATACTATTCTGATCTTGCATTGCAGGAGTATCTCAGGGAAAATTATTAATTTAGGCAATATTTTATTATTTTGATCTTTTTTTTAGGAAGACTTGTTGCTGAATAGGGTTCAGAAACTGAATGAAGATAATTAATTGAAATCTAACCTTTCTCCTTAAATCAGTTGGCCTTTCATTAGTGGTAACAGGCCTGTTTTGCACTCTTCGAAAATGAAAAGAAAATTTATCTCATTTTTATATTTAAGGCATTCAGTTACTGAGTCGTCATCTTTAACTGGATGATTACTGAAAAGTCCAAATATACTAATTTTTATTTCCAATTAGAGAAAGTCAGATAATATTTTCCTCCAGACCTTTGTGCATAACTTGTAATATGGACTATCACCTGGTAAGCAGCTGTGACTAGATTACTGGTAACTAACTTAATAAAGGATCATAGTTTTATGACATTTTTAAGAATTTTTATATTCAGCTAGGTTAGGATCATTTTTACACGTGTTATGATGATTTGCTGTGTATTATAATGGCATCTTCAGATGCTGCTGAACTCTTTGTAAACATGATTAAGGAGATATTAGAAGTCTAAATTACAGAGAATTATCTGTCCTTTGATCCAGACATAGGCTCCCCCAAGTAAGTTGCCTTGAGGAATTAGCTTTTGTTGTGCAGATTGCCAGCAGCAAGAGCAGCCACAGAAGCTTAAATACATCTTAATTGTCATGATTATCCTCTCCTGGTTTACGAAAACTCTGGTTCCCCACTCTGTTCTGTTTAATGTGGCAGAGAAACATCTTGTGAGCCCTTTAAAACATAAAAGGGGTGCCATTGCTGGACTTAGTTTCCCAGCTTTGGTTCTTTCCTGACTGAAGCTTGAAAGAGGAGGCTACTAAGGGCAATAAGTTAAAATGTGCATTTGTGGCTACAAGTGTGCTCAAAATTCTCTCATCTCTGCCTTGATATGAGGCAGCAGAAGGCAGCCTCACTTGGGGCACTGGATGTGGCAGATGAACCAGGGGAGTTTGAGCGGAGTGTGTAACTACTCTGAACTTCCAGCTCCACTTTGAACACCTGTCATCTTACAGAAAGGGCTGGAAATTTTAACATTGTGGTTTCCTTAAACCGTCACTGCTAAATTCTCTGGAGGGGCCCCTTTTGCTTGCTTAGAGCTTTTGAGAGCTGGTCTAGACGCAGATTTTATTGATGATTATTTTCAGACACCTCCTCCTGTGTCTTTATCTCTTGC
Organism: Nothocercus julius; assembly: GCA_013398735.1. NCBI lineage: Eukaryota > Metazoa > Chordata > Aves > Tinamiformes > Tinamidae > Nothocercus > Nothocercus julius. Next base: position 842,753 of record VZSV01000029.1, on the reverse strand, counting down.
CTTGCTCCCTCCAGCTTTTTGTGTTCAATGCAGAGTGGAAGAAAGTGACCGAGCTCTGCCACCGCTTTGCTCTTCTGTGGCGCCCACACACGTCTTGGGGCTCTGGGGGTCCTTTGGGGGCAGCTTTTCCACCAGCGTGGCCAGCAGGCAATGCGTGTGCTGGGCCTTGGGAGGCTCGAGCTGGAGGGGCTGACTGCTTGTGTGGGCTCAGATGACAGAATCCTGGAGACTGATGAATTTATGAAGATGGGAAGCGGCCCAGGACTACAGCAACCTGCAGGATCTGCTTTGAGCTTGCCTGAGTTTCTAGATCAAGATTTTACCTTTCTTTGTTCTACAACTGTCTCGTGTTCGTGTAGCATCTCCCGAGCTGCTCTTTTCTTTATATCAGGTTTCTTATAAAGGCTTCACTTCTGTCTCGTTCGCAGTTCATACCAAAGACATTCAGTCAGCATAAGCTGAATAAATAGAAAACAATGACATAAGAAATCAATGTGGTGAGATTCATCATGTCTCTTTGTGCAGCTGTGTACAAACTGCATGATCATGAGACTTTATTTACAACCAGTCAATGCCATGTTTCTGTCATCTGTGTATCCAGGGGAAACTGCTCTTTCTTTTTTTTCCTCTGCTGTCACCATTCCAAAGTGTAGTAGCCTTGATGTCTCAGACTTCCTATTTCCCTGGAAAATTATGAGGCTGTGCTGTCAAACATCTCCTTTTTCTTTTTGTTTTAAGCATTTCCTCCTTACCAGATATTTCTGAAAAGATTTTGAAGTGTTTCCCTGCATGACTGCCCTCTCTGAGCAGTGGCAGGCAGAGAGTGCTCTTTGATATACTCTAACCTAATAATCCAACTGCCCAAGGTGGATTTAAAATGAAATCTTGGTTCCCATAATAGAATTGCTACTTTAAAATATACATGAACAAGCTAAGGATTCAGCCTGAAATACCACAGAAATATAGTACAGAAGAATTGTTTATTGTATCCTGTGTTGTCTTGCTCTTCCATCCCCCTTTTCATATTAGACTGTGATTTATAGGATACAAATAGTGGTGGTTATGTAATGCCGTAGTGACTCATCAGATTCACTGAAGAATTATTTGGCATTTGTGGATATTGATAAAAATATCTAACTTTAGATATTTCAGGGAAGAATCTCTAGCAAATGACACCAAAAGATATTGAAAAACTGCCTAAAAAGAAGAAAAATAAAAAATGCTGACAATACGTTTTAGCACTTCTGCTGTTTTTTTTTAATTTGGTAAATGATCTATACTTAGTTCTGTAGTTCTTCCTTTTGTTCAAATAATGACAAAAGTATACAATGATTTAACACAAAATCCAAAATCAAAAATGCATCATTAACGCTACCATGGCTAAACCATTTTACAATTTTCACTTGTTGAAAGTGCTATACATTTTCAGTGATTTAAAATTTAATGTACTTTGTAGGACGCTTTAATTAACTATCTTGACAATAATGTATTTGGGGAAGCAGTGGAACTGTGGAGAGAGCTTTTTCCTAGCTTTTTTCCTATGTTTTCTGGGACTGGTGCATGTGTGAACGAGTTACCACCTGCCAGCTGAATTCTTCCAGTGGCCTCTAAGGAGGCAAGAATGAGGCCGTGAGGGAGACAGTTTTTTTTCCTGCTGTGAAGGAGCTGAGGTGGCTGTTGAGCCCCAGCTTTGTGGGAGGTTATATTTTTCCTTACTTCATTGTAGTGTGTTTTTTTTTGTTTTGGTTTGGTTTGTTTTTTTTTTGTGCCTAGTCTGTGAGGTTTGTTTTGCAGGACCTTCGCTTTTGCTGGCTGCTGATAGTTTTCTAGGTCACTGGAACTAAACTCTAGCATAAGGCTGTTATAATGTGAAAGTACCAGCCTTTGAGGCTGCTGCTACCTGCTTTTCTCCTAGTTCTCAAGAAGGTGAATATTAAGTCAGATTTTGTACTGGATTTTAGAAAACTGGTTCAGACAATGTTGCTTTCAGTTATGCTTAATCTACTGAGTTTGAAATGTGATGTGAAGAAGTTTATGGGACTGTTTGTTTATCACAACAAGAAAAGTGTCAAGTTCTCTCAAGGCACTCTTTATCTTTTATTTATATTGAAATACCATGTGAAGAGATATGGAAAAGATTGCTGCCTTGCCAAAGTCAGCAAGCGAATGTTCCTATGGCTCTCATGGGAGCTGTTGGGGAATAGTGTTGGACGGTGCGGTGGGAAGTGGGTAATGGAAGGGAGGAAATGTTGCTTCTCTGCCTAATTTCAAGTGTGGATGAAGAGAAACTTAAATTTGAGGATTATTTCCAAACATGAAGTCTGTTCTGACTTGCTTCCAGCAAAATACATGTGGTGCTGGAGAGCTATGTAAGAACAGCTGTATTGTTATATGCTAATTTTGCAGTCACTTATATAAATAAGAGTTTCTGTCTGTCTTTAAGGGAGAAGAATCAGACACTTAATCAGCTAATTGGCAACTTGCTTAATGTTTTGCCTGCTTAACTCCATTATTAGGGAAAAGATCCCTTGCAGTGAGTATTGATGTGTCTACACAATCAATAAATGAAACATCTAATTTAAAAAAATCCATTTATGTGGCATACGGCAATTTAATTATTTGTACTTAGGAACAGATTGGGATTGATTAGTGCTTGTTGTTACTTAATGCTACTTTCCTCCAGTATTATCCAGTAATATTGCCAAAAGAAAAGACAAAAATCCTGTTTTCCTCTGTCAATGCAAGAACAGAAGTCTCTTTCAATAGTATTATTGTTTGATGTATCTCTCTTATTTTTCATATAAAGTATTAGATTGCCTTACCATGCTATGCAGGGTTTCTGGTTGATGGGACTTTGATGGGGAAAACTATAATTAGTGTTATTATCTGTTGAGTAACTATATATAAGAACTGATTCAAAAGATGATAAAAATCATAGTGATAGACATATGAAGGTAGAGATATGAAGCTGCCCCTCGGTGGAACTGGAGAGACTCCAAAAGTGTCATTTTGTCATGTCCTGGAAGAAATGCCAAAGTGAAAATCTAGAAAATAGCCAAATGAAAACCCATGTGATAACCACCGAATGAAAAGCTGGAAACACTGCTTAGCTATGGCATGCATAGGAAATGCCACCCTAACGCCAGAGTTGCTGTGGTGATGTCTGTCGAAGGATGCATATGAAGCTAAGGTCGTAAGATGATGTATGTTGTGTCTTTCTTAAACTGTGCAATGACTGTGCTAAGGGCAGGAAGATGCAATGGATAGACTTTCCAAAGTAGCTTTAAAATTCTCAATAACAAACCCAGTTTAAATTGTGGTATCTTTTGTTTTGGAAATTATATACTGTCCTGAATCCAAAACAAATTACTTAGTCCGTGCTTGAAATCAAAACCTGTTCCAGTAATGTTTATCATGCTTTATTTAGGCATGACACTGTATTTAAAAGATACATACTGTCTTTAATAATTTGTATTTTAATGTTCTTTAAGTACCCATCACTATAATTTATATGAATACACACATGATTAGTTTTCCTTTTAAGACAGAAGAAAAAGGCCTTAGGCTTACTGAGTTCATTCTCACATCTGGAGTGATGAAGTATTAACCGAATTTTTTCAGTTTTCACAGCCAATAAATGCTCAACACTGTAGGTTAAGTATTAAACATTACTTTAAGGTTCCTGCTGCTTAAATACAAGTGTACTGTATTGTGTTTTGTTTCACAATCCTGTTATGTTGATATTCTTATTACTTAATAGCAGGTTTACGAGTCAAGTTTATTCATAACATTTTTGTGGTGGCGGTGAGTGAATCGGAAACTTTCAATGCCTATTTTAATGGATATGCATAACTAAATGGCTGTAGCAATGCAATTGTCTCCCTTGCTCAGTGCTATCTGGAGAGACGAGGGGAAATTGCTATTCAGTGTTTTACTATGAGATTTATATTTAAAATAAGAATGGTCTATGGCATGTGTAAATCAAGGAACTGATAATGGAAAAGGGTTGGTAAAGTCTTTACCATGTGGGAGCGCCCTATGCTCTGTATCACATTTTAAAAACAACTTTAGTACAGAGCTCTTGTGGAAAACCAGTATAACCAAAGTGAACACCATTTTTTTTTTATTTCCAGTGGTATTTTGGCAGAATTATTACATTCAAGGGGTGAATGTTAGAGTGGTATGTGGTACATAGCTGAAGTTCCAGATTTTGGATACTAAAGCTGTAGACCATCAAATTTATGCTAAAAGTTATTTTTAATATTTCAGCCTTTTAATAGAGTTAGAAAAAAGTAGCAAAGTTGAAGGGAGTGGATGAAAAATATATAGAAATGGATTGTTTTTTTTTACTTCTTTCTTTTGCACTTAGTTGCTGAAGTATATTTTTAATAAGAAAAAAAAGCTACTTTTAAAGACTAGCTTGTGTTTTTAAAAAAGTTATTAAAATATGGTAAGAACTATTCCTTCTGGGGTAAGTTTGTGAGTTGAAGCATTTGTTGTTAATGAGCTGACAATGTTACAACTATAAGAAGCCAAAAGAACCAAAAAAAAAGAAGAAAAAAAAAAAAAACAAAAAACTTGTGAAAAGAGTAAGTTTGAGGTACAGCTGGCTCTTATTTTCATGTTCATCCTGGGGCAGGGTATAGTCAAAAGGCTCTTGATTTTGTTATCTCTTTCTTCAGCATTTACCAGATGGAGCATATATCTATATGCTCACTTTGAGATGTTCCCATTGTGCACTAAAATCCGCAGACCTCAAGGGTGAAAATGCAGCAGCTGTTCTTCACCAGCATTGCTGCAGGATCACTTCAGAGACACAGTCTTTAATATACTGTACATCATTCATTCATGCTCTTCATGCCATATCTATTAAAGAGAATAGTCCTATTAGAATTAGTTGTGTTTTCATATTTTTATAGCTATGGCATAGCTATGTTTTAAATTATGTAAGTGTCTTTCAAAGTACTTAATTGCTTTATGGAAATTTTGACTTAACACACTTCAAATAGGTGAGTTCTTTTTCACTAAAGTATGGCAGATGTATGAGATGGATGATCTGATAAGTGTACATTCCTATTGTACAATATGTGCTGAGTATGCCTAATTTTTCCCATGGCAGATTACGGCGCTGCAGTCCTGACCCTTCTGCCCTAGAGGAGTGATTGGCTTGGCTATAAAAACTGTCATCTTTATCGCATTGCTACTTAAACCATCTACCTCCTCCTTCCCCTCCAGCTCTCATTCAAATGGTTTGTACACTGTGTAGGGGGAACACTCTGAGCTGAATAAATAGTGCAGAATTATAGTATTTAATAGAAAATATTTCACTGGGGTCAGGGGAAGAGGGTTGATAACCATCGGCAGGGAGGACTGTGTAGAGAGCCTGTTTGGAGAGAACGCAGGATGTGTGCTGGCGAACTTGATGAAGAGGCTTAGACTCAAAAATGAAATATGAGTAAGGAAGAGTATCCGTGTTGTTCTTTTTGTTAGTTTTTAAACTACAAGCTGCCTGATCTAGGTAACACACTGAAGTATTTTCTAACCCAATTGATTCTGTTTTGGGACTTATTCTTTACAATGAAAGATGAAGAGGCTTATACTACAGCATGCTGAGCATTCCCAGTCTCCATTGAATTTGCCTGGATCTCACAAAGCATCTCTCTGTTGACATTTGTTCCCCTGGACCAATATGCTCTCCCAGTGCTGCTTTTCCTGGTGTACCAGAAGTGGCAAAACTTACCACTAACTACCAAAGGAAGGCCCCCCTTTCCTCACAGACTCCTTCCCATCATCTGCAGGCTGATGTTAGCTGGTACTGCTGCTTCCATAGCATTCGTAAGAGTCTTTGAACTTCACATCCTGTAATCCTCTGAGGTTTTAACCTTGACTGCAGCTGTTTCTGAGGTCATGGGGAGAAAGCCTCTGGGTCTTGACATCTGGAATGTGGAGCTGTGCTAATCCCCAGGTGTGGATTCATCAGGTTCTGAAGCGTGCAGCTGCCAAAAAAAGTAAAAGTATGACTTTGGAAGTTTTAGGTGTCCAAGATTACGGTAAGACCAGTGAGAATCCTTAGAAGGAGAAACAAGAGAGTGTGTATACATAGCTAATTATGTTGTTCTGCAATAGATTTAATTGCATGATAAGGTTGGAGGTGGTTAAAAGATATTTATGATCTTCCATTCTTTTTTTTTTTGTGAGCATGCTCTGTGTATAAATGATTTGGAGGAGGAGGTGGTTTTCATATAAAATCAGTAATATGTGTAAAGAGATACTAGGAGAAATGATACCAGGTGCTTTACAAATAGGAGTGAAAACAAAAAAAAAAACAGTATTGCTACTTATGCCAAGAGAGTGGAGAGTTTGGCATAAATCAAGGATGGCAGAAAAGCAAGCTCATTAATAGACATAACAGTATGAATTGGAGTTTAACATATGTGGACTCTTGATACGAGGATGCTGCTTAAACATATTTTTTTGCTACTACTGCAGAGGAGAAATGATTGTTCCCCCAGTACCCATCAGAGCCTCTTAGTCAAAATCTGAAGTTATTTGTAGTGTTAATGAAAGGAAGGGACGCAGTTGCTGAAATATTTGACCTTCTGTGGAATTTTAGGATTTAGGACTTTGAAATCAGCATTTGCTTTATTGAATTTTAAGCACTTCATTAAGTAGTTGCTTTGACATGAAGCATATTTGCTAAAGCTACAGTGTGTTATATTAGAAATACTTGATTAAACTGTGCTGTTTAAAACAGATATTTTGTTTAGGGAAAGGTTTTGAAGAGAAAAATAGTTGTTGATGATACTAGAGCTTTTAAACAATTGAAGAGTCTGTAGGCAATGGGATAAACTCAACTAAGAAATTCACCAGAAAATGATTGTCTGAGACCTTGTTATGTCGGTATTCAGCATCGCAGAAATCTGCACTGAATAAATCCTGCAGTGCAGGGAGATGATACAGTGAGATATCATAGATGATACATATTGCAAGTACTCTCTAACTTGCAAGTGCTTAACTTTGTAAATTTATTATGATAATTTTATCATATAGGTCTTAACCCAAACACATTCCTCTAAAATACCCTTAAAATCAAGATTGCAGACAGTGCACTGTCTGGATTTGTCCTTTACAGACAGAAGTTCCCTTTATGGTGAGGGGAAAGTAGGTTCCTTAGCCACCCATCTTCCAGACCAGCAGCTGGGGCAGAGCATGTACTTTTCAGTCTCACCACCAGGTTGCAGCTGGTTGCACCTGGCCTTGAATGCCTTCCAGTTTGCTCCTCTTTTTGGGACATGCTCACAAAATTAGGTAGCATCACTTGGGAGAGCCCTATGCTTTGTATCACACTTTATAAAGAGTGTTAGTACAGAGCTCTTATGAAAAACAAGTAAAACCAAAATGATCACTTTTGTTCCACATAGAGAACTGTCAGATGAACCTGTGATCCCACAAGCTGTTAACTTTACCTTAATCATATGTTTGATTTCATACTGATTACAAAGACTTATTTTAAGAGAGGAATTATTTGACTGTCTCTGCTTGGAGCCTGTGCTTTGGAGCCTATGCTAAAGATGAAGTGAGCTTAACTTGACACATCCCCTAAATGTCACCCTCAGATCTTTAACAGAGCTTTAACACCCTGAGAGCTTTAACAGAGCTGAGAAATAAGTCAAGGAGAAAATAGTGCAAGATTAACATGCAGGTTACTTTACACCCTAATGCTTAGTGGCACTGATGACTGAGATGTGCTGTGGAGTGAAACGCTGCAGGTGTGAGATGGGAAATGTAGCTTCAGTCTGGCTGCGTCTGCCTCGTGGTAGCACTTGCCCTGTGTTGCTATCAAGGTATCAATTAAGATGTTCTTTTGGATTAGTTTCCTTGTGCACTTTAAGAATGTTTTTCTTTCCAGAAGAAATGTTGTCTATAATACTTAGTGTAAATAAGAAAAAAAGGGTGGTATAATTGGAGGTCAGTATTTCATGGTTGTTTCTTCTGTTTCTTTTGATTTTTTTTTTCACTAGCCCCTATATAAAACCCAGTGAGTGCACTAGTTTCCTCTTAATCTAATGTCATCTTTTTCTGACGATCATCCCAAGTGGTGGTTTCCACATCACATTTTTCTCACTTTGGGACTGCCAGTGGATTCTAGTAAGTAAGTTTTAAATGAGTTCTTGGTACGTTAAGACTTGATTATGTGTAAACCAGGCAACAGATTAGCTCAGGATTCAGTAACTTAAATAGGCTGCTGCCAGCTCATACTAAATAATGCTTACTTGCATATGAAGGTTGTTCTTCAGTCCAATCTTTTCATCCAGGTGTGAGGATTATTTAATATACTTAGTTTTTTTTTCCTGCTGTTCCCTATCTCAGTGGCAGCTATTTCTTCCCCTACCCTTGAAATCATGAAAGTTAGATGATACCTATACTGAAGTCAGCTGCGGCTCATGAGTAGCTTACTAGCGTTAAACTAATTTGACAGCTGAGTACTTGGGAGTCAAGAAGGATTAGCAGTCCAAGAAGCTTTTGTGCATGGCCGGGAGAGGTTTGGTGTGCAGTGTTGGATCACGGCTGCTCTGTAGCTACCGTATCATTCACCAGTTAGCTGGCTTAGACCTCTTGCCCAACCTGCTGTCACATCCTCTGGCTATAACGGACTTAACGACACTGCATTCAGTGCTAGGGTACCCTTTTCTAGGTTTGCTTGTGTAAGTTTTAGAAAACCTCAATACTCTTTCTAAATTAAAGGCACTGAGTTACTGCAATCTAAACAACTACCTGTAAAATGGTGCTTCTCGTAAAGAGTCAATTTTTAGAACAAACCTTATCCTCGGTGACTTTCCTCTGTTCCACTAAACTGTCAGGCTTCAACAAAATCAAACCAAAAGCCATTTCAGAGCTTTAGGAATGAATGCTTTAACTTCACTGTTTCCTGTCTTTCCTTTATGTACTGTAGTAATACATGAAGACACTTGTTGCTGGCAGGATAACGCTACAGCAAGAAGATATAATGACTTGATAAATCTAATTACGTAAGCTATGCTTGAAGAAAAGTCAGCCCTTCCTAGGATACACATTCCTATGGATTGATGCACTCATGCAATTCCCCTTCCATATACTTTTCAGTACTACTTAGCACAAGTTCTTTACATAGTTCTAGAAATACTGTAGATAAATGGTTAAAGAAAAAACATTTCCATAAATTGGAGATACAGTTTAACTAGTCATAGTTTGGAAAGTAATAGACACTATCTTATAGTATAGTAAGGAAGGGACACAAGACTGAGAAATTCAGGTTATCTTCTGTGGGACAAATTAATGATAAGCATTGCAAGAAAAATCCCATAAAGCATGACTGAGAAACTTTTATTTAGCCACATAAACTAAAAGTTTTTGAAGTGTGAGTTTAAAAAGTGATTGAGAATCTTAAGTGAAAATGGATCTTTAAAAGAAATGCAAGTTTTACTGTGGAATTTAAGGGAGGATGCAAAATCACTAATTCAGTTCTTGCAGTAACTTCATATTGGAAAATAATTCCACCGAAACAATTGAGCTTACAGTAGGTAAGATCAGAATATGACCATTTCCAGCTCTGAGAAGGTAGGTCAGATGGGGACTTGGAGGGTATAAATAAAAGGCAGATTCTAAAACCATACAGCACTCTTGAGTGGTATGCAGAGCCAGAAGAAAGACTTCTGTATGGGATAGATTTGTTTCTTAAATGTTTAATTAAATATTATCAGGCTCAAGTGTAGTTTACTTCAGCAAAATGTTCCCTGGATGGCTGTTTTACAAAAAGCAAACAATGTTTAAGAGAAAATCAAATCTTAGCTGTAACTAGGATTCCCTGATGGTTTTCTATGTAAATGAACATTAAAAACACCTACGAGGGCAGAGTTGTTAAGGGCATGTGCTTTGAAAGAAATGAGGGGTGTTGTGAGCATGTTCAGAATTGCAGATCGGTTAATTGAGTGCTTCTGGCTATGAGTGGAGAATAGATGAGAATTTAAATGCAGCAATAGTGCAGTCCGTGGCCATGAAAGCATACAGGTGCAGAGGCAAATTGCAACTCTTAGTCATATCTGAAACATCCTAAGGATGAGCAATGGCACAGATTTCTTATTGTACTTTTTCTAGATGCAGTCTTTCCTCTTTGGAGGTATCTTAGTGTAAAAGCGAAGCTAATACAGGAAGGCATGGTATGACATCAGAAGCTTGAGATGGGATCATAAGTACTCTGTGAGGAAGATTTTATGAATTTATCTGTATATCTTTTAGACTTAAAGTAAAATTTTCTTTTAGGGATTTTAAAATGTCTTTCAAATGAAGATATAACCTTCTTTAGTTTTTATTTGCCCAATGCAAGTTTCTCAGTCTAAAAGATCCTTTTAATCAGGTTTAGAGCTACTGTAGGAAAACCTACAGAATTTCAGAAAAAGATAAAAGCTACTTTCCATTCTTTAAAAAAAAAAAAAAAAAAAACTTTTCAAAGTGAAACTGTCTGGATCTTTTTTTGAGGTGTGATGATTGAAGATCACTTTATCTTCTCCTTTGCTACCAAGCAGAGTGTAGTTACATGCTTGCTTCCTTACTATAGATCATAATAGAAGTTCAAAGAATGAACCTTTGAGCACTTCTAAAGAAAGCTTTGAAATTTTATTTATATGTTTTGTTTTTTCTAGCTGCATGTCAGTCATAAATTACTTGTGCCAGTAACGATACCACTGCAGTAGCTTCTCCCAAGAATTTCAAATACATCTTAAGACATTTAATTGCGCAGAGGTCAGATGACTAGCTTGAAATGAGCCAGAACATAAATGACGGAGCTGAACATAGGTATGAAGAAGCAGTGCTATGGACAGGGATACAGCACTTTGGAAATAGTGTATGAGGAAAGGTGGGCAGGTCTATTTAAAGTCTGTCTGCTGCTGAGTATGAAAGCCTGTCCTGTTGAGGTTAAAGGAACATAAGAAATATATGGTCAAGTGCCAAGGCAGCAGATGTTCTTGAAGTTATAGCTTGCAGAAACCATGAGCAAGGGAAGCTCCCATACAAGGAGTATAAATAAGACTGTTCCCAAACATAAGGTGAAGTCAACCTTTTCATTTGTGTAAAACTTTCAGTAATGATAGAAAGCATTCAGTAATGTTAGAAAACATTATTGAACATATATTAAAAAAACTCAAGCATTTTTATCATTGTGAAAGAAAATCCAAATTGCTATATTGTACCTTTTCTGCCCCAATAGGCAGGTATCTGTATCTCTATACTACTGTACTTTGCAGATGTTTACCTGTGTTTTATATGCAAGTTTGTTTTTACAGCCTGATTTTAAAGTACAGTTCTTTTAGTGGGAATAAAAGTTTGAAAAAACCCTCAAACACCCCAGATATTTGTATTAAAAAACAGCTCTGTATTCAGGGTGTCAAGCTTTTTAACTAACCTCTTACCCTTCTCCCTTAATTTGGTAGGACTGTCATGTAGAGCACAGAGCTGTGCTTCTGCTGCAAATGGTGCAAATGCTGTGCTGCACTGAATTTCCAGAATGAAGTACACCAGCAAAAGGAACTTACCAAGGGAGATACTTTTGTTACTCTAATCAAATATCCCACTGAGTTTCGTTTGCATTGCTGTGCGTTGTGTGGTTATGTTTGAGAACACAGGCCTGAACACTGATATCACTCTGGTATTAAAACATTAAAAAGTGTAAATATTCATAGAAGAATAAGACAAAAGTGGCTGGAGGTGTACTGAAGTAAATACAGAGTAATGCCTTTTTGAGTAGAAGGTTTTGGGGAAGGAAAAAAATACAGTAGTTTTCTGCTTTTCACAAGTTTATTGAAATATGGATTAGAATATACTGGAGCTAGTCGTAAATATGTTTCTAACGTTCTTGGGCTAGGACACAACATTTTAAATAGTGCATGTTACCTGTTGAAGTGTTTTTGTTTTGTTTTTCTCTCGTTATGGTCAGTGACTAATATCCTGCTTGTACAGAAGGCTTTTTTCTCCAGCAGTGCCTCGGTGCAGCCTGTCACTGCTACTGACTTGCAGAGACTCTCGGGAGGATAGAAAAGGGTGGTGAGGAAGGTGGGGAGGGTGGGCTGGGCAGATGTTCCCTGGCTGATAGAGATGAGGTCCCCATCTGTTGGGAGGATTTCCGTCAGCTCTAGATGCTAGTCCCCACATCCTCAAGTTCCTGACAGATGGTGGGTGGGTTACAAATAAATTGCTTTGAAGTTTGGAAGGAAAAAATACAGATAGCACAGTTTCTGCAATGTGCAATTGTTGCTAACTTGTGGAGTGGGCTTATGGGTCTCTGCAACTTCATCTCTTGTGCACAGAAGTAATTTTTTATCTTTGTTTTCCAGTCAGTTCCAAGAGTAAATGGTACAGAATAAGAACAACCTTCTACAAGCATGGCTATTATGTGAAAAGTTATTATTTGCTGATAGTAACCACCCCTTCAGGGATGCATGTAGCTATTTGCTATTCTAAATGTGGAGGAATAAGTATGTTATTTTTCCAAATGCCAATTCTTGGTAATCATAGGTAAAAACTATCTCTTTTCTCTTTGGAAATCCCATATCACTCAAATATCACCTGAAGCATGGACTTGGATTTAAGTCATCTGTGCCTGGTTCAAACTATGTTGCAGTGAACAGCAGTCAAGGAAAGAAACCTTTTGGAAAAAGACATAGGGAAAATTATTTGGCTTTAAGTGCTATAATTGTGCTCTTGGAGATCAGAAAGAAACATGCATGGTAGACTGCAAAGGAAGATGAAGAGACTTTCAATCTTCCTGAGGTTAGACCCTCTGTTCTAGATAATGCCCAGCTGATGACTAGAAATTTTCATGTGGGGTAATGTTGGAGGGGAAAGCTTTCCAGAAGCTCAATATACACTTTTATACACAACAACAGCAAAAAAATCTGAGGAAATGGGTCTGACCACATCTTCACCTTCCATTTTTATATTTTAGAGTAAGATGTTGTTATCTTGAAATATTTTTAACATTTTATGAAGAATATATGAAACTTTTCCCCTTTTTCCTTGAACATTTAAAAGTCGTTAACTGAGATTCTGGAAGAACCTGGTTTTTAGTCAAGTAATTTTTCTAAAATGCTTGAAATGGAACTTTACCCCCTAACATCACTATGCTGAATTTTCTTCGTGCTGCTTAGGACACAGGGTTGAATGCACAAAAAAGTTGCAAATTCAAATGCTGTGTGATTGAAATGATTGCAGAGAATAGATTTGAACATTCAGGGCCTTGTTATGTTTTGGATTTATCTTTCAAAGCTGCATTACACAATGTAGCATGACTAGCAGATACTCCGCAAAGCTAATTGTAGCCAGAGACTTTCTTTTAGACAAACATATCCACTGTATTCTTTAGGTCTTATACGCACGAGGTTAAGTTCTTTATGTAAAGACTCTTGCTTGATCTCTGTTATGCTTCCAGTTAAAACACTTGCTGATTAACAATTCAGTGGTCTGGACAGGTGAACTGCAGTATAAACATATGGTGAACAACATACTGAACAAGCCTGAAATACAAAGAGTCAAAGTTCACTTTCACTTTGTGCAGCAAACTGTCGGCTTTTAAAAATAAAAGGGCAATTATTTATTAATTTGTTATGTAACCATTGCCTAGTGATAATTAATGATTGCTTAAGGTTTAGAGAAATTCAGTCACTCAGTATTTGTTTATACTCTCCAGGGTGTTATCCAGCTCTCATAACATTGGTATGTGTTAAGATTGTGGTAACAAGTATTTAGAAAGTTTGTCTTTAACCACTATATCTGCGTTTTGTGAGGATCCTTGTCTAAACCTTTTGCATATTTAGGAAAAAAATGTAAATATGAACTGATGCTCTTTCCTCATGAGGAATCCTTTCACATAAGGCTCAGATTAACTTCAATTAACTTGAACTGAAAGTGACTCAAATTAACTTCTCTAGCCTTGCACTTAAAGGGAAGGTGAAGTATTTCGTGCCAATTTAAAAACAGCAAAGGAACCTTCCCCCACCCAGCTTACTTTCAAATGCAATCAGAAAATAAAAAATTAGGATTATTTCATATGGTCCACATGTATATTCCTACACCCTGCACTGCAAACTGCCCCTTCCTGCCCACATCCCAACAGAAATATTTTGCTTCTGTTTCATCTGATATGTCAATACCTGAAGGGGTGTTTGAATTAAAAGGGACACAGATGAATTATTTTCTTATTTTTCCTGATACTTAAAACTGTCTGAAGGACTTTTAATAATCTTTAATAGGGTAACAATGGTGTTAATGTGTTAATGCATAGAAAGAAAAGTCTCTCTTCAGTGTTATTTTCCATGCTGTGATTTCTAGCGATGCTCAGATGTGTAATGGTATTTGTACATTCTGAGCATATCCCGTAGTAATAGTAGTTCCCGCTCTGGAACACTTGTTTGCCACTTCTGTCCTCTCTGGGTTGATAAGCTTGGTGGATTTTGATAAATTAGAAGAATTTTGCCTATGACATCCTGCTCTAGGGCACAGTACTAGAGGCTGATATTTTTGATGTTTTGCCTCAGAAAGCTATTATGTTATTAATTCAAAACTTAGAGTGTTTATCAGCAAATGTTGTTTCCCCAAACCTGCCAGGTGAGATTGAATTCAGCTCCCGAGCTGGCATATGTTTAACAGCTAGAGAAGAAAGACTAAATAAAATGTTTTTTGTTTGTATTTTAGAAAAAGAAAAATGGGCTGGGATGTTGGGGGAAATGAAAAGAACATATGCTAAAATAATAATTCATAAATTCTTAGAGACAAAATCTTATTCGTTTCTATTGGTGACACTAGAAGCTGTGAAACTTAGAGTGCTTTTGTGGGAGAAAGGAATGTGCTAAGCTTAGTTCAACACTTTTGTTTTTTCTCCTTCCTCTTTTCTCTCATCCAGGAAGGAGGATGAAGGGGGAATGTCAAACATATATATATATAT
>VZSV01000029.1:783463-818953 GCA_013398735.1 Nothocercus julius | reverse complement strand
TTTTTTTTTCTCCTTTGGGTAATTTGTTCTACCAATTGATGATCCTGAAGTAGCCCTTGCCCAATTCCTCCCCAGGGACCATAGCCGTTTTTTTTTTTTTTTTTTCTCCTTTGGGTAATTTGTTCTACCAATTGATGATCCTGAAGTAGCCCTTGCCCAATTCCTCCCCAGGGACCATAGCCGTGTGTCAATTGGGAAGCAGGAACAATCCAGGCTCTCTGCCTTGGGTTAGGTTGCTGCTAGTGATACTGAGTTTTGTCCTTTTTAAGGAAGATTTTGGATTTGATATTAGGTATTAATTTGGCTGTATTCTTCACTTCCTTTCAAATACTGCATTTAACATTCTTGGGGTGAAAAGCTGATTTAAAAAAAAAAAAGTGTATTTTGTGATTCCGACTACTTGCTATACTCTGTATATTATTTAATATGCAGACTTATCTTGCAATGAAGGATCTTTCAGACACTGGCATACGGGTAGCAAAGCTATGAAACAGGTGGTGAATTAATTTTAAGAAAAATAACATAAAACAGTGCATCACTAAGTAAATCTTTGACAATCTGTTTAGTATCTTAATTAAAAAAAAATACTGAAATATTGCTAACTTCACCACATAAGCAAATGAAATTTTGTCTAATTTACATCACTTGTTTGGTTACAGGTGTTTAGAAGATTTAATGCATCTTTAAACTGTCCGAATGCCCTCAACAGTGATCCAACAGCTGCAGCTAGTTATTTGTTGCTAGCATCAAACTACATCCTAAATCACTGCAGTAGAAAACAAATTCACTTTATTTTAGACATATGACTAGTCTATTTCTTTTTCAAAATGTCTAAGGCTTGAACACAAATTTTCTCGTATACCACACACAGGGGAAAAAAAAGTATTTGTGTTATCAATACTGTGTTGTTGACAGATGGAGAAGATGGCATTGCACGGCAGCCAGGAACAATTAATGCCTCTATTAAGCAACGTGTAGCTCTTTCCAAGGGTTACAACTCACCTGCTCCGTGTTTTTTTGTTTTTTGTTTTTGTTTTTTCCCTTCAAAGTTATATGCTTCAGGAGGATGAACAATAATTTTGCCAGCTGCTTTCTCCAAGGGAAGAGAGATGAGATATACCTTAAATCCTTCAATAGGTGAATTATATAAATCAGTATTTTTGTGTGTGAGCGTGTGTTCTCTTTCTTCATGTATTTTCCCTATGTACAATCAAGCAGCAAATTTAAAATGAATCAGAAGCCTGGTCTGATTTTGTTGTTTTTGTCCTCTTTCTTACAAATAATTATGTCTACAGTGCTCATTGGCAGGATGGGCGATGAGCAGGGCTGAAGTGTACTGCTGCATCCAAAAATGAGGCTGTTCATCGATAGCAATCTGGATAGCAATCCAAAATCTGGATGCAAACACTAACCAGGGTAAATCCTTAAACTGATGGTTGCCAAAAACAAAAGAGAAGGTTTATATAACTTCTACTGGAAGACAACTAACAGGTTTTCTCTGTTCATTTTTTGTTTTCTCACTCATGCTCCTTCCTGACATTTGTGCCCTCATATTCTCATGCCTTGATTCTCCTCCCTGCTCTCTCCTGTATGCTAAGAGACCATGGGGAGTCACAGTTAACACCAAAGCCTCTTTCTGGCCTCCACTATTAGATGACAAAAAAAAAAAAAAAAAAAATTAGATCCTGATATTATTAGATGATCTTTTAAAACTCTTACAGTACAAAAGCATTAATTTCTAACAAATGGGTTGAAATGCAACTTAACTTCATCTGGACTTTGTTCAGCTACTGAACTTTTTCCCAGGGCTTGATGATACATCCTGGGGGCTGAAGGGGAATGAGGAAGATAGAGGTCCATAAGAACAAAGTTTTACATCTTCAAATGAACAATTAATTCACTTAGTTTAATAATGGTAAAATAAATCATATATGGTCTCTTACACTTCACCAGGCTATTTATAACAGCTTGCCCTTTATTGAGATAAACTTTATGATATTTTGTGAAGACCAATCACGGGCAAAAAAAACCACTTAATGCACTGACATCTAATTTTATTATCTCTGGTACCTATTCATTTTCTCAAAGCATTTATTTGAATCTGTGCCAGCTTAAGCTACTGTACTTTGAAAGCTCGACAATGACAGGATCAAGAGCTAATCTAGTAAATCAATACCAGAGTCACAGACAAGTCATAGAGACAATAGCATAATTTACTGTTGACAATGGTAGAATGTAAAGCCCAGCTCAGCAACCCACAATTTTCTATTTCTAAACTTCATTTATCTAAAATAAAGCGGTTGTCCAGATGCCCCAAACGTGTTCCAGTCTTCAAGGCTTCTGCTGCATTTTGGCACATAAAATGTTATTTCCAAGCCCCATATATTTCAAAAAGTTTGGTCATGGTAGAGAATTTTTTTTTTACTTTTTTTTTCATAATTAACAAAAATATATACAATATTAGTAATTAAATTAGGCAGTGCTGGGTGGGGAGGCCACCCTTTTCTTTTCTCCCCTCCTACCCCACCCCAGCCTCTTGTCTTGACTTCTTCCCTTGGTTTTCATGTAGGCAAGAGGCAACACTTCCATGTTTTTGCCATGTGCTTGTTACAAGGTGAAGGAAAGGGGCCTTAGATGGATAATAAAGGAGTTATGAATTAAGAAAGGTGGGATCCTCTTTGCAGGAGGACAGCAGAATCCTCTATCAAGTTCCATCACAAAATCAAGTGAATTAAACTTTGGTAGCTATCACTATTCTAAAGAAATGTATATACATAACTTTTGGAGACTTAATTGATATGCCCATAGATTTTTCCAGTCACCATCTCAAATCTGGATAAAGGAGTTCTATACAGGAAAGTTGTAGGGATTGACAGAAATAAACCCTCTTTCCTAGGAGCAATATCCAGATTAGTTTAGAGCAGAGAAAAAGAAGCAAGTGGTAGATTCCTTGTGCTAGCCAGGTTGTGACGAACACATATCAAAATTTCCAGATTTTGACAGCTTTTGCAGTTCATGAGGAGCATAAAGCCACACAGCTGTAAAATCTGGGGTTCTCTTTCTGTGCTATTCAGCCTGAAATCTTTTGCTTCTGTTCCTGTATTTGTTCTTTAATACAGCAAGATGATTTTACAAGAGTGATGATAGCTCAGTGTGCAAAAGGAAGTGTGGTTTAACTGTAGTGATGCTGTATAGCTACTGCAGGTTCATCATCGTCAGACAGAATATAACTGAATTGTCACTTATACTAAATATGTAAATCTTGTCTGGAGAAAAAATGAAATGATGCCATTTTAATATCATGAGTGGGAAAGGTTAAGGTACAAAGAATGTATGTATAGTCTTCACATTTCAGGGCACAGAACAGCAAACACCGAGAAAAGGAAAAAGGTTTGTAGATTGAAATGACTATGTAAATAATTGCTAGAAGGAATAAATGCCAGTGTTTTCCTAACATTTCTGATTTGCCTGTTACAGAAGAAAATCAAGACACAGTTCACCTGTTTTATGGCATTTTCTATGACCTTTATAAATGCTTACTACTGGTCAGGCAAAAGAGCCTGAAACTCCCACTTTGTCACTTCATACATTGTGTATATATCAAATCTGAATAAGTTGTCTGGTTCAAGAGGATATAAATGTGAATCAAGTTATTCAGGATCAGCCTCACACATTTCTCATGGCTTTCTTTGCTTGCCTCCTTTAAGGCTAATTGCACAGAGCAACTACAGAGCAAAGTTATTCCAGCAAGCTTTGGTGGATCAGGATGTTTTTCACCTCGTGCTCCAGAAACTTAGTCATTTGCTGTGCTTCCTTGAATAAAAAATACTGGCTTATAAACAGAGTATAAGTACTGGCTTATAAACAGAGGTTGGACTCTTGTTCAGCGATTTAGTTCTTGCTGTTAGTGAAAGGGATGGCCTGATATGTGCAAATTAGTTTGGGGTGAGGTAATAGCAGAGTTACCATGGCATTTCTTACTGGAGCCTAGACAGTAAGGAGGTTTATTAATGGAGAAGGAAAGGAAAGGATGCGTTTCGGTATTACTTTCAAACACAATTCGGATTCTCTAGGAAGATTCCCAAACTAAATTAAGGCAGGAAACCAATGAAAGATGAGTCTCTTCTTACATGCTGAATAAGACAAAATTCTCCCCTGAGCAACCACCGCCACATATGCAGCAATGATTATACGAGCCACTTGAAGCAACATAAAATCCAGTCCTTGACTTTCCCCTGACCATGCAATTCTGTACAAAATTGCTCACATATAGAAGCCACGTATATTCTGGTCAGGTACGGACCTTCTCTGAAAACAAAACAAAACAAAAAAAAAAAACAAAGAGCTATTCATTGGGTGTCAGGTTGGGGTGAATGAATGACATAACCTTTGTAGAATTTCTGCCTCTCTCATTTGCAATTACTTTATGACAAAAGAAACCCGAACACAAATGAAAAACCATTCATTCTTTGTCAGTCAGTGAATCAAGATACACTGAGAATATCTAAAGGGAACCTGAATTGCTAACCCTATAAAGCGAGTGGCCTGCTGCTGTTAATTTTAGTGCACGAGAGGCAATGGCACTTTCAGTGACCGCTGTGTTTAGACCTAGATGAATAAAGACAAAAGTCATTAAAAGCACACAACAGTTATGCCCACAAAGGTCTGAAAAAAGTTAAGATCTACTTTTTAGGCTCATGGCACTAACAATATGGGCTGGTGTCTTTTACACTAGTTAACAGAAGCCTAAATTCTCAATCTCCCTTTCTGAATATTATTCAGTTTATTAGAACTTTATGATTAAAATTTCTTGAACAATTATAATGCATTAAACATCAAAACTACTCATACAAATTACATCTGTCACATAAGTTAGTTTTGGCCCAGACCACTTGTTCACCACACAAATTGTTGTTTCCTACAGTAACATGTAATTTTACATGTTTGTATAGCTCTTGATAAAGTTCTCTTTTGGGTAAACTCTTACAATATGAATAAGTATATGGGTAAGTATTAGAAAAAAAATATTGCCTGATTCCAAGAGAAGTGTGGGCTTTCATTTGGCTCTTCATTTTATACTACTAATTCTTTTTAGCTCTACTTTTCTGGAAAAAAGAAAATCTGCAAATTATCTAATTGGTTAACCTTATCTAAACTGAGATATACATAATTAAACACATTTATTGAACTTAAATAGACTGTAACAGTAGGCATTTCACCATAAGGAATAGCAACAATAAAAGTAACACAAATTCCTCAAATGAAAAAGAATTGTATGCTCTCCTGCAGGAAAATTCTATGTTCTTGTAGAGATTTCGGCAGTACTTGAAAAGGAACTTGAAAATTCACCTGCAGCCACTGATTTGAAAAAGCAGTAGGAATAGGTAAATAATCATTTTGTTGCCTGCAATGAGCAAGAAAAGAAAATGTAACCCACAGGTATCATTTTTTTTAATGAGTAATGCATATGAAAACATATTTTGTGAATGATAAAATATATGATTTATAATGATAAAATATATGATTATAATGATTGTGTATTAGGCTCCTATTTCTATGCATTTTTTTATTGTTGAAGGAAAAGAAATTGTATGGTGTCCTTTTAGGCAGCTTCTGACAGAGTAGATGTGTCTGACCGCAAATTGTATTTGCAAGTAGAATAGGGAAACTGTGGGAAATAACCTTTCAGCTGAATAAAGTAAACTCAATTAAATTAGCAGGTTTATTTTCCTTACTCTTTGTATAAGTTGGCAACACAGTAACATCATCCTCTTTTGCTAGTAATAATAACTTATGAACCACCCTTGTCTCAGCAGAATCAGACACATTTCAATTCCAGACACATTTCAATTCCAGACACATCTGTCTCCTTGGACAAAAACAGTGGGAATGAAGAAGTGAAAGGTATGCCTGGCCTGATGGTCTTTCCTTTTTCATACACAGGGAATTTAGAAAACACTGATGATACACAACATTCCTATTTTGACTGTATGTACCATTATGGCATTTTCTGTAATTGCAATGTAGATACAGTTCTCAGATTATGGTCCTGCACTTCTCCACATTCTGTCTGGATAGCAAATCTGTAGATTAATTATGTGTGTGCAGAGAGTGTCTACATCACCTTCACAGGAGGGTCAGCTTCTGGACTTGAAATATGTGAGCACTAAACACAGTCAGGATTTCTTAAGGTCTGATGCTTTGGACTAAGATGAGAATTCTTTTCAGCCTATGTCTTCTAGAGAGAAAAAGTATCCAGGGGATCCTGAAAAAATCCTTCTCATAGCTTAGTTGAAACTTCTTGTGCTCAAGAATATTTTGAAGCACAAACTCATGAATGGTATCTGATTGCAGTCAGATTCTGTTCTGAGCACCCATGCTACAAGATCTGTAATAAAACTGATGGTATTTAGACAGAAAGACTATAAATGTCTATATAACATGTATATAACTATATAACATGTATAACTATAAATGTCTTTCCTCCTACCCATATGCAGGATTTTTTGCATCTCTTTTCTTCCATTATTTTAGATTTAGTTGAGAATCTCAATTTTATTATATTCTGCCATAATATAATTTCAAAGATTTTCATGCATTCCTGTAACTCTGAGGCACTGTGATGCTTTGTTGTTATCCATTGCAAAGACACAGTGCAATAATGAACTCATTTTAGAGCACAGGTGAATGCAGATGTAACATGTTTTTCTGACCCTTAGTTCCACAACCTCACATATATGGTGGTGTTTGACACAAAAAAACAATAACAACAACAACAAAACAGCAACTAGAAAAGCTTCATATTTTCCTCACTGGTCTTTGTAAAATAATTGATGAAAACACTGTAGACAAAATTTGCATTAAAACATATTAATGTCTAATATTTTTAATTGACAGAAAGCTATTCCAGACCAAAAACAGTTGAACTCAAAAAAAAAAAAAAAAAAAAGGGGGGGGGATATACTAATGATATCCAAGGAAAAGAGCACACAGATTCTGCAGTGAGAAAATGCTTCATTTCTCACAAAAAAAAAAAAATGCAGTGTCTTCTCATGCTGTTGCAGAGTAATGCTGAAGTGACTTTTTGACTTCTTGTGAACCTAGCTTGGGTTGTTCTGCTGCATATGTTTTCTTCTGACCTGAACTGTACTGAGCTCCCTTAGGGTTCAAAGTAAACTTGCACATGGAAATTAAAATATGATTTGTACTGCTATGTTTCAGTTGTTCTATAGGCTCTGTAGTAGGGATGTTTTTGAAGAACATCTATTGCACCATTTCCAAGTGGCATCTTCTGTGGTTTACTGCTCTTCCTGGTGAGTCTCCTCTCACTTTCTAGATAAGGATTATCTAAAATTTGGTAGATTTTAAGTAGTTTACGTCTCTGCTTTTCATATAAAGCATAGCTTTTTATGTAATTTGTGTGATTTTCTAGGCTGGAGTAGCAAACTCAGTCTTTGCAGTACAGTAATTTTTATTTTTTTACATACTTAAAGTGCAAGTCTCCAGTGAAACACATCTCATCAGTAAAAACAGTCCTGCAGACTCCATATATTATGAAGTAGGAGAATAAGTCAGTAATAGAAATCTCTCAGCTGTCAGTGCAATTTACTTAACTCAGATGTCTTGACCTGTTCTGTGTTTTACTGTAGTAAATTTTACAGTTTGTGAGGTTTTTATTTCACTGACTTTCTACATTCTATTGCCCCAAGGTCACACATTCCTGTTTGCCCCAAAGAAAGACAAATTAGAGCTAGTGGGTAATAAAGCACCTGTTGGAGGGGCTGTACTGCATGTCTGCTAATTAGAAGGCCTGGCTAAATGGTGGCCCATGGCATATGCTGGCTGAGAGCGCCACAGGCTATTAATCTGCAAATACACCTTTTTGTATATTAGAAAGCTGCACTGCATGAGGAATACGTTGTCTCAAAAATCCCATTTGGGCAGGAAGCATATCTGCGTGCCTAATGCTGCCATTCATTTATTGAAGCATGCAGAGTGCGGTGTAAGAACGTGATGGTTATTATATGATGACAATAGATTTGGGAATTTTAGGACATGATGTCTGTAGACTTGACATCCTCCCCGCTGTGTGTCAAGAGGTTCTTCCTCACTTGAAAGTGAAGGGAAAGGAAACAGCTTCTCTTCTTTTCTTATGGCAAAGATGGAGACAGTATATAGGTAATTCTCTAAGCTGTCTGTTCACGCTGTGACTATTCCTTAGCCTGTGGACTTTGGTATTCCTGTGATACTTGAATTGCCCACATCTTAGCTGGGCGGGGGTGTCTCTTCCATCCCTATCTTCTTTTTTTTTTTTTCTTTTTCCTTAGATCTATGTCACTGTCCAGTCTAGCAAATCTTCTCTGGAATCCTCAAAAGGCTGACACCAAGGACCTATTAAAAGTGACAGGGAATCCTGAAGATTTCATATTTGAATAGAGATATGTTTTAAATAAAAAGCCAAAGAGATTTTTATATGTCAATGAAATACTGATATAAATGAGTATTGTTTCTAAATCAGAGATGAGCAGCTTAGAAATAATAGAAAAGCTGACATGCACCCAGCTAGAAAGGAGATTCATTTAGAGCAAGATTTCCACCTGCATTTTCTGTGCATATAAGTGGCAATCATGGAAATGTGTAGCTTCTTGTATGTTATCTAGGTGCAACCATGCATGAATAAAAAAAACTTCATTTCTTTTTACATTTTAAAAAAATATTTCTCTTCAATAAGGTTGTTCTTTGGCAAAAAAATTTTAGCCAGAGTAGGTATTTAGATGTGGTGGTAAAACTCATAAAATGGGGTTTTACTGAACAAATGCCACTGGGCTCCTCTAATAAATGTATGTACCATGCCTGAACAGCCAAATTAATTAGAGAACAAAGCATCTATTTACAAACAAATATTTTGGTAATTTGCAGCGACTCCACAAGATTAAGGTGACCAGTTCTCTTAATTATCTTCCAAGGAATCAATCCATTAGTTATGAGGAGTTTAATTTCCTAAGCTCTTGGTACGCTTACAAGTCTGCAAGAACTTTGGTAGTTTAATTGTTTCCTTTCTCTGGGATGCTCAGTATTCGTTTGAGAACATTCTGAGTCCCTTGAATACTCTTTGCCTGCCTGTGCAATCTTCCCTCTGCTTTAACCTGAGTGTTTCTTTGACAGAGATTCTTCCTTAGCGCATTTTCAGCCAGCACAGTGACAGGTATATTTTACAAGCCTTTTGCAAGATGATCTTAAAATAGGAAGTTGTAAACTGTTGTTATTCTCTTGCTCTGTTGAAAACAACTACTTTGCAAGTGTTGCCATCAAGATAAGTTAGCACAGTAGCCTCCTGGGTTGTAAAGAAGTTATGTGCCTGGCAACCTTAGCGTAGAAGAGCAGCAGCTTGGAAGAACAGTGCCTGCCTCATTGTGTCCTTGTCTTATCAATAGGCTTTTCCCCCCTTTTGTTATACTGGTCTTTTTAATTAAAAAAAAATGATGTGCTATTTGAACAGTACCTCGTTCGCTCGACTTGGGGATTTCTGGACCTGTACTCAAATGTCATGGTGTTGGTTTCAGTGTTTGAGTTTCATATTCTGCTGCCTATGCTAAGTACCATTACAGCTCCCTTTGGACGGAGGCATGCTTTAGTTATATTCTCCACGTACCATTTTTACAAAGAAGCTATTTTCCATTGTTCTCACAGATAAGAACTCCTGGCATAGTTTCATCTCCTCTAAAATGAGCTGCTAATACTGGATTTAAATTCTTTCCTGCTGTGAGTTGCCAGGCAACTGCCACACAAATCCAGCTGAAAGCAGCTGGTTTTGTCCATTGCCCCTTTGTAGGCATGGAAGTAAAACTGCCACTATTTGGAGGTGGGTGCATTCAGCCAGTTGAGTCCATGCAGGCTGGAGCAAGAAAGTGGGTCTGTCTGCGGCAAGGGCGCTCCAGACAAGGGGCCAAGTGGGCAGGAGGAGTTTTGAGGTGTAGCAAGGAAACGTGATGGAGCAGAAAAAGGAAATGTTTCAGGTTGCCATGCACTGGAGCAATACCTGGTTTTCCTACTGGATTCAGGCTTTCCTTTCAACTCCTGTATCTGAACTACCATATGTTTTAGTTGGAAAAAGTTGCCATTTAGTCTGATGCTTTTTGCCTTTTTGGTTGAAAGCGTGTTTTTCTTTCTGGCTGCGGAAATGTGAAAAATAACCTTCTGAGAAAATACACCAGTATTAATTTAGACTAGATTGGTTTGATGACTTTCTGTGTTTTCTAAGATCACCAAGGGAGCAGAAAGCATTTACAGGCATTATTAGCAAATATTTGTGAGATGTCAGTTTTTTTTTTTTTTCTTTCTCATATCTCCAGGCATCTATTCTACCCTTCTGGTTTTGAAGCCCATTATTTTTGGACTGCTTTGATTTTGCATACAGCAGATTCCTGGGCAAGGTTAGGGAAGAATCCCCTTTTCATGGTTCCAAGTCGGCCACAAGTGCAGGGGGGTGCATGGCACCTGAGGCAGGGCACTTCCCCTGACCGGTGCTCCAGGAGTCCCTGCTTGAGCAGAGGGGTTGGACTAGACGATCTCTAGAGGTCCCTTCCAACCTCAACCATTCTGTGATTCAATATTTCAGCAAATGATCCTTAGCACAGCTGTTTGCTGTGTGGGTAAAATTTCTGTTGTTCTAGGGGTACCTCCTGACAAGCTGTTCTTTGGGATGGATGAGGCTGGAACAGCTCTGGGGACTCCCCCATGCATAGACCCCTCCACAGAGGCTGCTCACATTGTTTAAGATTCCCGAATTCTCTCCCTGGCTGATCTAAGTACTATTCTGAAGTTTGTTTTAAACATTTATGCTTTTACAGATCTTTTTGATTTATCAGTTGCATATTCTGGATCTTCCTCAATGCAAGGTTGTGTGTAAAATTGCACAAGTCAATAAGTAACTGCCATTGCTTATAGTGAAAATAATTTCATGACTCTGAGGACTCTGAGGATGCCCTCTTACTGCCAATCCACTGCACTCCAACAGGCCCAAGTCTGGCTTGCATCCACCTTACCAGGCTGTGTAGTGAGGTTGGGAGGGAGGTGCTGCAGGTGGCTGCACCTCCCACGGCTGCCTTGGCACAGCAACCAACAGCAAATCTGCCGGTAATTACTGAGTGGCTGTTGGAGTAGCAGAGGCTTCCACTGCCTGCAGAATAATTACAAACTTGAAAATAACACATGTATTTCCACCTACTGAGGGAGGGTCTTCAAATACCATCAGAGAAAGTACAACAGTAATGAGAGAATGCTGAAGGTGGCCTTTTTGAACAAGGAGTTTTTACTTTTCTCAAGCTTTGAAGGAAAAAATACAGTCTTTCACTTGTACTAACATTTTTTCTTTAAAGAGAAAAATAGTTTCAGTTGGTATCACAATTTGACTGAGCAATGAGATGTGCCATTCTAATGCATATTCAGTTTGAGGACTTTAGTTACTGAAATAATTTTATACTTGATATCCAACACCAATAAACATTTTTCATATATCCATTAGTATCTTATTTATACAATCTTCTAATTTGCAGACATGGGATATTACTAAGAGCTGTTTAAGTAGGAGTACTGGCTTTAAATCTAGGTGTTAAGTTTATAATTTATTCTTATCTTAATCATAGTATCAATGTTGATCACAGGTCCACAGCAGTACTCTTGGCCAACGGCTGCTGTGCTGTAGTTTCACAGTCAGGTTGTTATGAAGAGGGAAGATATTCAACTGCATGTATTATATTATCCAAGGACTTCTTTCAGAGTAAATGTTCTTTCACTTGACTGTGTTTTCTGGTGTACTTTGGTAAACTTAAGGGTTCTTTTACTTCCCTTAGACCAAGGAGTATTTCAATACTTGTCTAAAATGGTGATCTGGCAAGATAATTATGCTAGTACTTTGTTTTAAAATTTAGAGACTCGTTAATCCAAAAATGTTCTTTGATTGTATTCATTCTTGCTGTTGTTTTATAGTAAAATGGTCAGATTTCTGATGCACAGAGATTCTACTACATTAGAAAATGCTTTAGGCAAGTGAAGGGTGCAGAAAGAAGAGCTATGGGTAAGCTCTGCAAAACGGGGAAGGGGTACCGTGGGCAAACTTCTTTAAATACCCAGTTCTTCTTCCAGAAGTTTGCACCTTTAGTGAGTTCATTTTGCCATTCACAAAGTTGTAGCAGAGAGGCACAAAGGTTAGAGAT
The DNA here is from genome assembly GCA_013398735.1 of Nothocercus julius. Taxonomy (NCBI): domain Eukaryota; kingdom Metazoa; phylum Chordata; class Aves; order Tinamiformes; family Tinamidae; genus Nothocercus; species Nothocercus julius. Next base: position 806,738 of record VZSV01000029.1, on the reverse strand, counting down.
TTTCTCTAGCAAAGAGGTATTTATAAGCTTTTAAGTAAAAAGAGAGAAAAAATATTTTATTAGAGGGAGGCTGCCAGGAGGGAAATTGATTCACTGGTTCTATGTGAGAAAGTAAATATGTCCCTTTAACCTTAAATCGGTGCATCAAGCTCTGGAAAGTCCAATTATCTTGACAAAAATGATTTAACAAACAGCCGAACAATAGGAGTGGAAGGGAGGAGGTGGAGGAGAGAAGCTCTGGAGGTGCAAAGTTACTGCAGAAACCAGGCCACAGGCACCACGCAAAGAAAAACTTGGGGAAGGCACAAAAGGCAGTCCTGGAGGACTGTACTGCCAGAGATTTATTTGGCAGCAGAATCCCTGTGTTTCTTATTTAATAATAAGATGTATTGTCACAGTTCTTGGCTTAGAAATGAATTCTAAACCATTTCTGAAGTATAGCTGAAGGCATATCTATACATTTTAAAAAGCAACACTTATTTTTTTTTTTCTCTTAAGCTTTATTGAAGTTATAGTCTTGCCAAATTGTTCTTAAGCTCCCTAACCTGCAATGGTGATTAATGAGCTGAGAACAAAAGAGGCTGTAAGCATTGTCAGTGCTAACTGTTCCTTCCCTTTTATTTACAATTCTCTGACTTGAAAGCTAGGCATGCTGCAATCTTAATCAGGCTGGTAATTAAAGTGCTATTTAGTGATAGTCTGCTTAATGAAGTCACCTGGAAGTACTCTTGGATGGGGCTAAGAAGCATAATACCATGGGCTAGTTTGTGATTATTTGTAAATTAGAAGCAGGGGCTACATTGCATCAGGAGTGATCCAGAGAGCCTTGCTGCCTTGGCAAAAATCTGGGGGCCCTTCCTGCCTCCTGCTTCTCTTGAATGAGTAAAGTGCCCCACTGTCTGAGGGAAAAACTGTAAGTTTGGGGAGTGGAAGGCACTAATTGTGTCTCCCTTCCTTTTGGGATGTCATAGGGGGAGGGGGATCACGTTGGTATGAGGATACGAAATAATAACTTGGAGTAATAGTTATATACCTTGGTTGGTACCAAAATCCACAGTGAATTCTGACTATTTTTTCCCTAGTTCTGTAAAGTTGACCTTGCTCTTGTTGATAATGCCCTGAACTAAAGTCTTAGCTGTGCATGTGAAGTGCTGAGACTATCACACGGCTGTGATGTTGCTTGTTGCTGCTCGTGCTACTCGGATTCAAGCTGCTGTTCGGGTAGTTTCAGTTCTTATTTCCAGGCGCTTCTGGCAATGTGGTTGCTGTCGCAGAGATGCAGATGGCACGTGGTGGTGGCTGTGTTGGTGTGGCACTGGTAGCTGCCTTCTGCTGTGCTGTTTTCTGGGATAAATTAATAAACTGGGCATAACATGCTGTTGGAGAATTGGAGAACTTTCTTAGAGTAAGTTCTTAGAGAGTAAGTTGGGCACTTTGCACCAAAAGCAACCTTTGAGCTAATTAGTCATTTTCTGCTATCAGAGACAATCATGTGATGTCATCTATTTCATAAAAATATTATGATAGTCTTAAAACTTCAGTTTGATTCCCTCTAATTCTGTCCAAGATCTTGCTACTCTGGTGATGAAAAATCAATTTATTTGTTGACAATTTTTAAGCAATGTAATAGAATGGTAGTGTTACTAGCAGTGTGATGTTTCCCCAATATCCTGTGATCGTAGAAGGTGCTGTGAAGTACAGTTCTCCTTTCTGTGGTGGCAGCTATTAGTGTTGTTTTAGTGATGTCTCATCTTTCTGTGTTTGTGGGGGGAAAAAGAAGTAAACTTATCCCAAAATATATTATTTTCTACTTTCTGTTGAAGCCTGTTGGAAAAGTTGACTCTTAAAATCCATGATGTATATTCTAAAATCTGAAAGTAATTGTTAGTACGAAGGCCGTGCTTTCCTAATTAGTTTGTTTTATGTTAATATAGTTCTTCTAACTTCAACATAACCTCCATGGACTTCATTATATAATCTCGTTGCAAGCCCATTTTATTGCTCGTCAGCTTCCTGTGTGATTTAAATAACTGTCATATTTTATCATATATTAGAATAGCTGAGAAATTCTACTGTGCTTTTTTTTTCTTTTGTAGTTTTGGGATTTTCAACATACAAGTGCCTGGAAATTAGCATTTTTCATTTAGCAACACAGCCAACCTGCCTATAGAATAAATGCATAATATTATATCCTGCATGTTTATTCCTCAACATCAGCAGAACCATATTAAATAGATGCCTGTTTCATGCTTGCTTTCAGTCTTCTTATGCTTTTTGCCTTAAATGTTCTTATTTCAGTGGGCTAGAAACCTCTGCCAAACCTGTCTATAAAGGAAAGCCAATGTACACCAATTCATTCTGACTGAAAATTGGAAGTAAATCACCAGTGAATTTTAGCTGTGGTGATCTCTTCTTCTTCAAAACCAAAACACTCCAAATCTGGAATAAATGGTGACTCAAGTCTAATTCTATTATTTAATAACTAACACTTATAAAAAAAATTAATAAAACAAAGTTGGGCTATTAACTTTTAACACAAATAGTGCAAAATTCCTGAAATAGTATATCAGTCTCCACGTTTTGTTGCGATAAGGAATTAGGTGCCTTTCTGCCATTGACTTGTTTCTCTCTGTTTGTGGGTATTTAGCACTGTTGGTTCTGCTGGATTCCGTTTCTGTGACTCTTCCATGTCTGGAGAAGCACGATATTCCTAACGCAGGGCCATAGGCACGTTGCTTAGCCAGTGGAATAGGCTGCTTTTGTAGTCGACAGGGCAAGGCTGACGCCGAGCACGATGATCTGCACTAGCCCCTAGGCAGACCTGCGGTCACAAATGTAGCACCCAAGCAAGATGAGGATGAGTGACATGAATACTCTGCAAGGTGGTTGAGATGCCTATGCAAATGCTGTATTGATAAAATGTACTTCTGTGTCTAATCCTTGGAATGAACCCGTAGGTAATCCATGTTTTACATGTAAAAGCTGCTTTGTGGAGGGATGACCTAGTAGCAGTTTTGGAAGGTGGTTTTCTAGGATTCTTCTGTGTTTATGACTTCTCTATAAAACATTAATGAGAGCTAATAGGTGTATCTAAAAAAATCAGGAACAGAAACACCCCTGAGAGATTCTGATGCTCATCACAATTTAGTAGAAACACTGTCTTCACCTCTGCAGACTGTATTTCAGATTAACTTTGTAGTTCTCATGGTGGCCATTACAGGACTGACTGCTCTGATGAGGTTTCTTTTCTGTTTTCTGCTCTCTGATTTGAAGAATCTCACAGAGGTGAAAAGGATCCCAGGACTTGATTGGGGGAAAAAGATGTGACAATAGAAGTTTCTCATTTTTCTGAGTGCAGAAAACTTAAAAAAGGAGTAAGAAAGCAACCACGCTTGAGCATGATTTTTATGTATTGGCTCCTTTAGATTTCCCAGAACATGTCTTTGTTTTGAAAGGCTCTTTCTCTTTTACTATTCTAATGCTCTCCAGACTTCCTCCTTTTGTGAATACATTAATGTATATTCATAATATTAAAGGAGGGGGAGAAGGAGGGGAGCTGTGTTGTTGCTTTGTACCTGAAAAAAAGGACGACTTTCCTCTAGCCTGAATTTTGTGGAGCAGTACTTGCAGTAGGCTTTTACAAAGTGGTGACTGGCACCTTAATGCGTTAACTCTGTGCAGTCTTTTCCTCTGAAGCACTTGTAAATACATGCCTTGGAAATGCATACTTTAGTTGTATTCTTATATGAATGCCTTATAAAAATTGTCCTACATCGTTACTAGGCGTTTTTGGTAAACAGCGAGGTAGTGTGCTTATGGGGGGGAAGGAGGCAGTGTCAGATGCAGACTTTATCACAGGAAACCTAATCGTAATGGTGCCACTGAATCACTGTTAGGAAAAAAAATGTGGCTTTCAGTTCCCTTTATTTTGGGGTGTGAGCTTACGTGTCCATGGAGAATAATTTCTTAGAATGGAAGATACCTTTGTCCTGATTTCTAGTAAATATTTTGCCAAAATTTCAGGCTTTCTATTGACCAAAGAGATTCCCTCTTGCTCCCTTGTGCCCTGTGTGAGCCCATGGCCTGAAAAATAGCAGGGAGGGAAGGAGAATGAGAGAAGGAAAGATTAAAAGCATAGCCACGAAGGAGCTTCAGAAGAGAAAAAGTAATTTACTTTGACCTAAGCAATAAATCTACAGGGCAATAATGACCGTCTCTTGACACTAGTAGTGACATTGATCAAGCGCACTGTCCTGTGCCTTTTCCCCTCTGAACCTTGAAGCATTTCCTGAGCATCTGCACTACTATTTAAGCTGGATTGTCAAAGATCAGCTGTAAGCAGATGACTAAGAGGCATCTGCTAAGTTAATGTTATTACTTGCTGTGCTAATTAAGAATGTCATTCTTATTTCTGTGGAGAGCACAAAGTTAGGTGATCCTTAAAACAAACACGCACACACAACTCCAGGCTCAGCAACCTCAAAGATTTGATCTGAACAAATAAGCAGGGAGGTACACAGAGGGATTCAATTAATGAAACTCCATCCTTAACTCACCCATTTGGGACTGGGTTTTACAGAAAATATTGATCACTCTTTTGGAGAACTTAAAGCGAGAGAAGAAAAAGCAGAGAGCTGACACTTGACCTGTAGGAATTTTCTGAACTTTTCTCTCTGCATAGCAGAATAAAGTGATTGTTTTTGTGAAGAAACAAGGTGGGTTTCTTTTTAAACTCTCAAAGACTTCTTTTTTTTTTTTTTTTTTTTTTAAGCTAAGCTAAGAGCTATTCAAAGAAAACAAGAAAAAGAGGAAGAGGAAAAGAGGTCTTGCACTCAAAATGCAACATTCTGAAATAAAGAACTGCTATGTTTCACTCCTAGAATGTGTGAGCAAGGTGGGATTCAAGCTTTCACAGCATAATTATTCTTTTAAAGCTGAAGCATTCAGAAGCTGCAATTTAGCCAAATGTTCAGAAAAGGAATAAAGAGTTAGTTTTATGTATTCATCTTTTTCCAGTGCCTTCTGGAGGTATTGGGTATTTTCTGCTTTTTAAGAAGATGAAGCTGTTAGTTCAGGTTTTCAGTTGGGTCTACGTTGGAAGTCCGCCTCTGTGTCATAACTAAAAAAAATTCTCCTTGAGATAAATTTTATATGTTTTCTTAAATATTTAGATATTTTTAATATTTAATCCAGGATAAATTTTTTCACATATCTATAGATACAAAAATTTTTTAATGGTCTTGAATGAGTCTCTTCTACAAAACATGATCATCAGTATGTGTTTATTATAAATATTTAGCAAGGAAATGGGTCTTCTAGCAGCACAAATTCTATACAGAATTAGAGATTTTTTTTTTTTTTCTTGATTAAAGCAACAAATCAAACAGCAAGCAGTAATTTTTGGTACTCTAGACCTTCTTTAAAAAAATTGGATAAAGAGGGCACTTAATACCTCCTGAAGGCTTTTCTCCTCAGTCTGAGCTGTCCCCTTCCAGACCATGCTGTAACCTTGTGCAGATAATCTTTTGATAAAAGATGCTGACAGAATCCTCATCCTTGCTGTGCTCATCTCTGCTGCTGTATGCTGAAATGCTGCTGTTATTAAACCTGCTGCAAGAATACGTAATTAGCCTCCAAAACAATCCTGCCTCTGGAATGATATTACCTTCCTGGAAACTGTAAAACAGAAAGAGCTTGTCCCTCACTATAGAGTGTCTTTTAGACAAATGGTATCCCAAAGTGTTCTACATATGCAGGAGCCACAAGCTTTTGACGTTAGCTCTTTTAATGAAATGTTTGAAAGTAGCACATTATTGGCATTCTGGTGGAAATCAAATTGAGTCTCAATCAAAGAACATGAATCTAATACAATTCTTCCTTTTGGGCATGTCAGACTGAAGTATTGGGAAGCAAAATTAAAGCACGTGTGCTCTTCCTCTCTGTGCATGGGTGTGTGGAGAGCATCTCCCGTTATATATATAAAAAACAAATGTTTTTATAAGGTGTAGCCATAGATGCTCCAGGTTCACCTGTTTTGTGCAATTATCATCGGAGGGTAGTAAAGAAAGTACAAGGTGGCAACTAGCAGCAATAAAGTAAAACTGGTCAAAAGCTGTAGACATTTATCGTTAAATGGTGTTATTTAATGATAGTAGTTGATGGACGTAGTGACTTGGTATTATGAACAAATTCACTGAATGGTTGTCTAGTTTGTGATTCATAACCACCATCATCATGATATAACAATATGTGCATGGTGGGGGGAAGAAGCCACAAATTTCATGCTTTATGCTGAAATTAAAATAATGCTACTGTGAAACCCTGAACAGCTTTCTGGAGCCACTCAGGAGCAGATTTCAAAGAGCTGTAATGGGCATATCCAGATAGGCTTCATTATCATCAACACCATAAGAGGAATCTGTCCTGAAACAAGTCTTTGAAATAAAAGAATAACAAAGTATCCTTCCAAAGCATGTTAATAGCTAGACACTGCTCTATAGGCTTGATTACAAGATGTTTTAAGATGCTTATAAAGTTCAAGCAGTAGCTTGTCAAAGTGAATATCCCTCTGTGGGTATTACAGGTAACGGCTTATTGTTTCTGTATGGAAATGTTATCTTCATCTTCACTAATGTTTTTTGGGATGCAACTTGGTAAAAAATAAACTGTTTGCATAAGTGGAGCTACAGCATGTGGGCTAGGTAGAACAACAATGAATAATTCAGCATGACTGATGGGTGAAATGATGGATGAGTAGCACTGAAATTGTTAAAAAGCAATGTTTTACCTGACATTGTTGCATACCTAGAACAGATGCCAGTATTTGCTCTAACATTTGACACAGGAGACAAGTTGGTTTTGTGTGGTGGTGGTGTTTTTTAATTAGTATTCCATAGTTAGTAGGTTTAAAATAAATACTATATTGGATAAGTTTTTTTTTTTTTTTTTTTTCCTCTCCCCCTCACCACAGTATTTGCAGCATCCCTGCCATTAGATAAAAGCAAGTGCATTATTTGATTAAAGGATGCAAAGGTGCAATATTTTCTCTGATGCACATCTTTGCGTGGCTATCAGGCCTTCAGCTCTGCTGTTTGGACTTGTTCGTCAAGCTGAATCAGATAGACCTCTGCAGTTTGTGCGGTGGCAGGAATGTCCTTCCTAGCTTAGACCCCAAAAGCAGCACGATAAAGTTGTCTGGTCTGTGTTTAATAAACCACTCATTCCAAGACCATTTTTCAGCCCTGCAAGCGTGTGTCTTTCATGTCAGTCTGTGTTCTTGCTTGTCTTCGGACTGGTATCTCCATTGCGTGCTGGTCAGCTTGGGCGCAGAGCTGGGCTGCCCACCTGGTGGGTCTGGCACGTAGTAGCATTTGAAATGCTCATGTGCCATAACGAGGCAGAGAAATATGTTTTAGTAGCGAAAATGATTTCACAGGCTGCTGTGGAGTGGATTTAAGGAGTGAACTTGTATGTCATTTGCTCATGGTTGGTAATTCCTTCAACCTCTTAGCTCCTGTAGTCAGATGGGTTTGGGTAAAGCACTGTTGCAGGTAGCAGCCTCCTATTAGGTCCTAATGGAGTCTTCCTCAACCATTCTGCTTTTCTTTCCAGCTCAGTCTCTTGAACAATTGCTTCCAGTTCCACAACACTGAACGTGAGCAGTTACCCAGTAGTCACAGAAATAAATAACACAGGTCCTAACACAGACAATTTTTGCTTCTAAACAGAAATTTTCTGTGTCAAAGCAAAGGGGAGTCACACCTGGGGAAGGAAGGTATCTGCCTTGCAGAAAACACCCTCTGCCTGTCCTCTGAACAAGGACCATCTTGGTCCTCTCCTTGGCTGATGGAGCAGACTGTGCTCTCCCACTTGACCCTCCACAGCCATGAAGGATGCGACATAAATTCCTCCTACTGAGAATCATCCGGGTTTTCAGCTGCATCTGGTCTCATGCACAGTCCACTGGAAGATGTAAGAAACAACAGTCAATTTTGGCTCCTCTGTTATAATTTCTCCCCTTTATCCTCCAGGTTCTCCCAGAACTTCAGAGGTAATATCATAAAGTGGCAATTACTCAATTTCTGAGGAATTCCTGGAAATGATAAATGAACAGTCTCTAACATGTTTAAGTACCAAGAGACGGTAGTTCAAGCCCTGCTAGGGAAATATGTCTGCTTTATTAGAAGCTGCTGCTTTAAGGTGTCATCACTGTGACAGAATCTTTAAACATACATAAACTGAAATACAGAGAAATAACAGTTATTGATTCTCCACCTACACGGTTTTATGTATTTTGAAAGATATTGGCAGACTTTTAACTAACATCTCTTCATATTTTCCAGGTTTTTATTTGAACCTTTTTTTTGTTGTTGTTGTTGTTTTAGAACTTGGGGAGCCTCTTTTAGAATCAGTTAAGAACTTCCCTACACATGGAACTCATAACACTTTTTTTTTTCTTTTTAAGAAAACTTTGTCTCCATGCTATGTGGGATAAGAAATGGAAATGTCTATATAAGGTTGTCTGTCTATAATTTGTACAAAATTCTTGCATGTGGCTGTAATTTGTCATCCTGAGATGCAGTCCTTACTGGGCACTGAGCCTCAGCCCTCTGGAGCTAAAATCAAAGGTTTACATGTAGCTGAACTCAGCTGGCAGGAACAGGTTGGGGTTCAAGTCTCAGTTTTCTCATAAGCAATAAAAAGGCTGCACAAGTACATGATGGTACATTATCATGATGTTCATTGTTGTCTGCATGACTAAAAAGGAGTATTTTTAAAAGGAAATTTTTTTTAATCCCATGTACCTAACCTACGTTTACTATAGAATAAGTCTTTAAATGACAAGAGTTGATTAAAAAACAGGCAACAGAAAAATGTATTTGTTGTCTTTGATGTATCTATGCAGTAGTGATCCATAGTGTCAGTTCCCATGTTTTCATTTTCTTTAGCTAGCAGTCAGTTGGATGATGAGAGGTTCTTTTTATTGATGAGTTATGGTTGTGAGATTTCATTTTCTTCAGATATCTTTAAAACAATTTTATTCTTCTATTTGTTATGTTGCTATAATGTTTATACTGTGAAAAAACTTACGTGGGGAAAAAAAGTACATTTCAACAAGATATTTTATAAGAAAACAGTATTTTACTGTTTAAGATAAAAAGATTTTTACCTTAAACATTTTCAATTTGATGCTCATTCAGATGAGGGAGTTGGAAAAGCACTACGTGATTAGTGAAAAAGCAAACAAATTTCAGTATTTTCAACCTGTTCTTCAAAAACAGCACCAGCTAATATTTTCAGTTGTTACTCCACAATAAATCATTTTGAAAGGAGCATTATCAAGGAGATCATGACCAGTCATAACAGAATAAAGCAGGGATTCTCTGTATAAATACTTGTCTCATGTTGTTTATTCCTGTATCCCCACTTCTTTCTGTGGTTCAAGGTTTCTGTTAATAGGCTTTCTGAACTTTTAATAGAAGATAAATGTATACTTTTGCTATCTTTCTGCACTGAGTTGTGCCTGTTCCATGAGCATTCCCAGTGAAACCATAGAGGAAAGGAGTATTCTTTGCAGCACAGCAGAATAGGTCTGTCTTCATGAAACTGCTAATAATTTGGCTAGGGGAGTTATTTTATTATGTCTCTTACTCCAAATTCTTCACAGTGCAATGTAAAACATCTAAAAAGACTGAGATTTGGGGTAGGGTGTAGTGGGGTTTTGGGGTAGAATGGATTAGGGGTGGGATTGGATTTAGGTTTTATACACTTTAGCAATATGCAATTATTGGCAGCGTAATTATTACAATGGGGAATGGTAGCTTTTATGTAAATATGTTATTGCAAGCAGCAAGTCTGAGTAAACATTGCATTTTCAGGAAATGCTTAACTCTCCTCAGCTGCAGCTCTAATGATGAAGGTCAAGTGACATGAAAAGCAGTGATTCCAGGAAAAAAAAAATAAAAAAATCCTAGAACTCCCTAGAACTTCACAGCTTTTAAGAGAGGAACTGTGCTTGGTAATGGAGAGAATTTGGGACTAGGACAATTTGAGGATTCAAACTGTAGTCAATAAAATGTTTCCTGAGATTTTAATTGGTAAAATCAGGTTAGTTCAAAGCCTGAAACTCCCATGCTATGCCACTGACTTGAAGTTACAGAGAAAGGCTATCTGAAAATAGTTTGCAGAACGTGGCTGTTGTGTTCAAATTGGCAAAAAAAATCAGGATCCGTGATATCATTATGGAGTCATATACGTTGTAGTGAAAATATGGACAAAATCATGCACCCTGTGGTATTTGTAAAGGTCTCAAGAAATGCAGAGCATCTTTACCAGCATTGCTTTTGCTTGAACAGCAGCATTTGAGCAAATACCGTTTGAAATGCAGGCCAGAAAATGGATTTAAATCAAATGAATTGAAAACTGATTTTGTACGTTAATTTCACAACTCAAACATTCAAAATTATCATGTTTGAATATCTCCCTTTGTATATTCTATAATGAAGATAGCTAATCATGCTCGTGTATGTGTTTTTTATATATTTTTTTTAATCCCAAGAAAAAAAGTAAGGAAAACTGATATTAAAAAAAAAAAAATCACCCTCTTGGCTCAGCAAAAGCAATGGTCGATGAAGGAATCAGTCATAAATTCTGTTGACTTTGTCTTAGCTCAAGGTAGGACGAGTACTTTTTGTTCAGCTGTCAAATGCTTTCTGCAAAAGCTGCACAGCAAAACACTGAAAGAGAACAAGACGCGTGTGTACTCTCTAATGAAATGTGAATACCAGACGCAAGTTTCTTGTGGTCTATTCTGACAGTTCAAATAATTGAAAAGCTTATATCCGTTTGAAAAACAATGTACACTGTGCATTAGGAGACTTAAAATTCCTAAGCAGGATATTGAGGGGTGAATGGCAGGGTTTATGATTATCTTAGGAGGGGAAAATACCTCCTAAACTCAATGACATGGCATTGTATTTTATTTTAAAGAAACTTGCAATATTTTTACTACCTATTGCATCCCTTGCTGCCCCACCCATACCTTACCACCATTTCTTAGCATTAACAATAAGAGATTGCTTGTCAGGTCGACTGGGTGATTACAGTGCAGTGCTGCTGATCAAAACACTTATGTCTTATTAATTAAAGTCATCAAGCCGTTTATATTTTACCCATCTAAAATCTTAGGGTTTATGGTGGCTGACATTAAACTTGCAGAGGATTAATTCTATGGTTAAGAAAAACAAGCATGAAGAAAACATCATCCTTGGGCTCCCATACACCAGTGTTAACAGTCAGTGCTAGATGCTCTGGAATAGCTTGCCAAGAGACGTTGTGGAGTCTCCTCCTCTGGAGATCTTCAAAGCCGACTTGGACTCAGTCCTGTGCCACGTGCTGTAGTTGACCCTGCATGTGCAGGGGGGTTGGACTAGGTGATCTGTAAAGGTCCCTTCCAACCTTAAGGATTCTGTGATTCTTGTCTGGGGAAGTGTGAAAGTCTAGAAAGGTAGTGACTGGAGAGAGCAGCAAGTAAAAGACAGTTGGTAAATAACTGGGACAAGAAAAGACCAAAAAAGCCTAAGTTTTAAAAGTGATATCAGAGCAAGGGAAGAAGCATGATTAATTTTTAAGGGATGTTTCTTTTTGAAGATCTTCTCAGTTCACTTAATCTGCCTTTGCATTGCTATGTTTTTTTATGTTTGTTATTTTATTTTGCCAGTCTTATTTAGGGGAAAGAAAGAATGTGCGTTGCATGTGAAGGAATTCTTCCATGGTGGGAAGAGCAAGGCTTCAAAAGTCCAGATGTCAAGGAGAGTGGATGGCTTTGTTTTCATCATATTCTCTAACAAAAAAGAAATGACTTGAACAGTTCTGCTTTTTTAAGGTCACCCGGGGAAAAGTAACAGACTCAAATGTGCAATAGTGAAATTTTTATTTACCTAACTCACTTAGACGTAAGTTACTGTGGTTTATAAGTCCCTTGACAAGCACTTCCTGATTGCTGAGAAGCAATTTCAGGGTAAATGGTCAGTTATGAAGAGACCGTGTTTAGCATCCCGTACAATGCAAATAAAACTTAACTGCTAGATAGAAAATATACTGTTTGTCTAGATGAAGAGCACTGAAAGGCTGATAGGTAGCTCATCAGAAATGCAACATTAGCCTCAGGCATTGAAGTAAAGCTTGTTCCTGCAACTGTTCTGTCAGATAATGTCCATATTTCAAAAAGAAATGTCTAGAGAACTGGAAGCAGAAAGAGAGCTTTCATTTTGTACCAAAATGTTTTTGGACACAGCACTCCATACGTGACCTCACCAGATTTGAGTAGAGGGGGAGCATCACCTCTCTTGACCTGCTGGTGATGCTCTTCCTAATGCAACCCAGGATAGCATTGACTTTCCTGACCACAAGAGCACATTGCTGCCTCATGGCCAGCTTGTCCGCTGGGACCCCCAAGTACTTAGGCGCAGAGCTGCTTTCCAGCACATCAGCCCCCAGCCTGTACTGGGGCAGATGACACTTCTTACAAAATCATGACTCCTAGGTTAAATACAGCTTCAACTCTGGGGGAAAAAGAAAACAGCACCATGTCCTTAGGTAGACTGTAGGTTTTGCTACTAGACTTCCTGAACCATCTGAGAAGCTGACACATGGTAAATGCAGACCTTTCCTCCCCAGGACTTCTGAACCTAACTCAATAACTGACCACCCATATGAGAGTTAGGTGGTTGCGCAATGAAGGTTGTTCTCTTCAGAGACATTTGTTCTATGAATTGCTGTATGGTTAGTTTGTAAAGATATTTTCAGAAAAAAAAATGTATATCAATTCAAAGAAATCTGCTGCATAGATATATAAACCTTCAATTCTGTGGAAACACAAATGTTTGTGACCTGTCAGGTTTCAAACTTTAAGTCAGGAATGAAAACAAACAAAGTAGAAAAATCTATAAAGCCCTTTTTTTCAAAGTGTATTTTTTTTCCAGCAGCCACTGCTTTTGAACATGTTTTTGCTTTCTCCGTACAAATCATAATCCTAATTATTAGCTTGTGCTAGTACCTGAACTTCTGCCCATAAAAATGAAGTCTTTGTTCATGTGAAATAATAAGTAGGTCAATTTACAGTCCCCATGAAGATGTTTTGATTTTGCAGTAAATATGAGAGGAGTAATCATTAGGAACATGCATTTCCTGTTAGTATGATGCCACCACTGCAAGTATCTTGCTTTTAGGTTCATGGAAGAAGTTCTGCTTTGTCTAACTCTTGTGACGTTCACCTGTCAGCAGTATCAACACTTACAACATCGTGCTGTTAACCCCTTTTGGATGGAAATTAAACCTGGAAGCTTTCCTCCTGATTAAGAGGACTCCGATATAATTTTTAAGTCTTATAAAGTGTCATAGAGATTTAGATCACAAAAATGGAATTGTATTTGAGGATTTAAAATTTCATTTAAGAAGTTTTGATTCTTACTTAATGTTCCCTAGGGATCTCTTTATTTAGCTTGTGATATATGCCCCAAATGAAACCAAAGATTTATCACTGTTCTTTCAAATTGGTTATATTCTGAAAATGGTTAAGCTTTTAGATGTTATATAGTTTGGGAGAGGGAAGGAAAAAAAAAAAAAAACTGCAGGTACTCTGGTAAAAGCAATAACTTTTGATTTGCAATAAAGTATATAGTGCAAAAGTTTTTGTATTATTGGTTTCAGACTCTTAGGTTAGTGACTATTCATCTCATTTTTTATCACCCCATAGGGGAAAAATCATTGACAATTGAAGTATTTTGATTTGTAGTGTTTATATAGTCTGAACATGTATGCTTTTGAACAGAGAGCATTTGTTCTATATATTGCTAATGTCCTCAGAAACAAAAGATCTTCTCTGTGAGAGCTGACTAAACTTCCCTCAGTTTTTAGATTCTGCTTTTTGTTTATCTTTTCATCAGCTATTTAACTTTTTCCTATTCAAATTCAGGATTCTATAGGAAAAATCTCTCTTCATATTTTTTAATTGTCCCTAATGTGCAAATTTAACCAATTCTGATTCAAATATTTTGGATGTCTCAGATTATTTCACTTTCCTTTTTTATCAAAGAAGTGTATTTACATTTCTCAAAGTTGCAGCATGTTCAGTCTGAGCATTTGCTGTTTAACTTTGCATACAAACTGTAAAGGGCAAGTTTTGAAGTCTAAAAATTGACTGGGCTCAAGGGTTGTGCATTGTTTGCTGTTAGGCTCTATACTTCCCTCTCAGGTGGCCGAAAGTGAGTGAATTTATCTGTGCATCTGATGTAGGTTATGCAGCTTTTTACAGATAATTGCACATTCCTGCTAATCTGGTTAGAGTTGTTTACTGTGGCTTGTTGCTTTGTGTTTGCAATACAAACTAGTTAAAATATCTTGCATAAATTCCATCAAAGTAGAAGTTGCCTGCCTTTTAAATTGCTGTGTTCAGTTAAATCTGGAATGCTATTTTAAGGATTATAACAAAAATAGTTAGCCTTTTATGCATTTTTAGTGGACTTTTGTATGTAGCTGAAGATGAATATTAGAGCTATACACAAATGGAGGTGCTTGTGGTACACTTAACGTGTGGCACGCTAAAGGATCGGCCCCAGCTGCAAAGTAGAATTCATCGATTTGAAACACTGCTTTGAAGTTAGGATGGGCTTAAAATTTATGCTTGGTTGCTGTGGCCAAGGTGGTGGGAGGTAAGTGCTGTGGCTCCCTCCCTTTCCCTGAGCACTCTCCTTGTCCGCCAGACTTCCAAGCAGTCTCTGCATGTACAGATACTGCACAACTGTATAAAAACTTCAGACATATTAAAGTTCAAAGCTTTTGAAAACTGGCCTTCTTAATTTTCCCCTTCATGGGTTTCAACCAGATTTCCAAGAGTTAGGAGTCCCTCTTAATATGCTGTTGAGAATCCCAATTTGAATCATTGACGTACAGAATATAGCATGAAATATCTTCCTGTGCTCAATTGCAGTCTAACTTAGGTCTTAGCTGACAAATTTTGAATCTTGCCTTAGGTATATCTGTTCAGAAAATGATACTATAGCACACTAAAATAGCTCTGTGTGATGGTGTGTGTTTGTGTTTTCTTCCCTTTCCTCCAAGCAAAATGTTTGTTTTGGATCCACAGATTAGTTTTCCAAACTCTCTCTGAAATATCTTATATTTTTACAAAGTGCTAAATGTACTTTAAATCTTCTGTGATAGTTTTGTCTCCCTTTGTTCATTCTTGTTACACATCCCCAATTAGCAAATTGTGCTCAAATAGTATTGATCTTCCCTTGACATTCCCTGGCTAATGGTAGCATTAGGGTTTAAAAAGAACCTCTAAGAAAACTTTCTCTACAAATTCTGTTTTATGCAACTGTTAGTGATGCAAAGAAGTCGTGATCCACTCTGGGGAAATGTATTTCATCAGGCAAGCTCTGTATTCACAAATTTTAACAGGTTCCTCAAGAATAAATACTCCTCACAGTAAGAATTCTCTTATCCTGCTCTGGTGACAGATAAAACAGGATCCTGGTATTTCCAGTATTAAGTAGAATGAGGTATGGTGACTTTTTTATTTCCAGTACTTTAGACTATGCACAGGAGATTCTGAAAGAGATTCCCATGCACTTTAATTACATTATGAAAGCAGTATTCCCTAAATAAAATTCTCAAAATAACTGGCAAGTTGTAGTTTGAAATGATTAATTGTCATTGCCTTGAACATGTGTCTATAAAAACTCCAGAGAAAATCTTTAATAAGAGAAAAGCAGAGGAGGGGAAAAAAAACTTGCATGACTTTATTGTAATAGCAAGACTGCACTGAAATCAGACAGCCTTGATAATGCAGTAGTGTTGATAACACAGCTGTGTCCTGTGATCGGGAGTCCTACTTTGCATAATAAATGATACTGAAAGTTTCCCCTGTTCTCTTAAAATGAACAAATCGTGCTCATTTTCCCCAGTCGCCTATTTCCACAAAGGAAATATATATCGTATACCAGGCGCATGAGAAGCGTGCAGGCCTCATCCATGTGGAACTCTGCTCTCGGATGGACAGAGCGACCCCCTGCTCAGAAAGACACTAAGTAGCCCAAGAAACTGTCCAAGAAAACTTGGACTTGCCATTAGTTATGTCTGCTATGAGTTTCTATCCACTCTATATCAACCACTTCTCTGTGCTCTCTTAGAACTGACACATGTATAAGGGTTTTCCTTTAACCAATAAGTTCTTTTAGATTTGTGTGCTTTTTCATTAAAGGCAGTTAAAGAAATAAACATTGCAGGCTTCTACTGAGATTGTAGTATAGCTCAGAATCATTCACGAGTTCTTTTGCTAATCACTAGTTGCCAAAGCGTGCAGTGAACAAAATAAAATAATTGGGATAATGCATAAAGTTTTAGATTAAATTTTTCCTACAACCCTAAATTAAACTGATTTTTTCCACAAACTCTAGCTATGAGATTTCAGCTCCTAGTAATTTTCACCCAAAGACTTGCTGAATGCTATGAGCTGTCTACTTGTAACTGAATATATTAACACTGTATGTTGCAAATCCACTCTTAAAGAAAGAGCTAGACCTTTATTTGCCTAAATACTTTATAAAGGTGGAAAATAAGTGCTTAAGCCTTTGGAAAAAGGGCTGCTCGTTCTTAAAACAGCTTGGATGCTAACAGCGCTTTTTCTCAGATTTTAAATTGCATGTAGCTGCATGTTAAACATAACACTTGAGTTGTGTCTGAGTTATACTTTGTAGCTGCAGTAACTTGCAATAGTGCTTGTACTAATTTCATGTCCCCAAAGACTGGTTGGATATGCACTTGGCCATTACATGGGCAAGTGTTCGTGATAACACAGTTCTCACAGTAGAAATCATACAGCTTAAGAAACTATAGCTACTATTCTTTTCTCTTTATAAATCTTCTTAGAGATTTTTTTTTTCTCTCAGATAATTTTCTGTAAATTCTTTGGTAGGTTCCCATGTAATACCATGGATCTGATCTGAAAGATGGAGGAGGATCTTTCTGTGGTTAAAAATAGATCAAAGTTTACAGCTTGCCATAGAAAACCTTATCTTGGAAGCCCTTGTAACTTTTATCAAGGCTTCTCAACTAAAGTCTAAAGACTTTAAATGTTCAGCTGTTTGTGTTGATGCTAAAGTTAGGGGAAAAAAATAAAGAAATAATTTGAATAACACATGGATTATGAGAATAGCTGCCTAAATTACTCCTGTTGGACCACCTTGGGTCTGACTCTGTTCCTCTGAGGTTGGTGAGAACTTCGGCATTGTCTTGAAGAACATATGGACGTACCCTAAACACCTTTCCTCTTTAAAAGAGGGGAAGAAAACATCACTTTTAACTTTGCAATATTACAGTATTTAGCTATTTAGAACAGCCTTTATTTCAGTGTTTCGTAGGTTTGTAGCAAACCTTGGAATGATACTATTTTTTTTTTTTTTTTAATTTTTTTCAATAACAAATTGAATCTTCCTTAGAGAAGAAGGATTTCAGACCACATCCTGAGGATTAATTAATGCCCTCAGTCTAATTAGATGAGCCTGGAAGAAAGTCTCTTTCTAGCAGAGAGGTTGGCTGCTGAGCTCCCGTCTCCACTGCAACCCCTGTGATGTTGTCAGTGAGGCAAGTGAGACCTGGCAGCTCCCCCAGCTGCAGCCTGTTGCACTGCAGGGGCTTCTAGACCCTGCCTCCACCCCTTTGCATTCTACCAATGGGCTATAGCACTAAAACAGTCCCCACTTTCCCCGTTCTGGTCCAAGATTTTGCCTTTAAAGTCAAAGAAACTTGGTTCTGCTATATTTTGGGTAAAGCTGCAGTTTTTTAGTATTCTAGAAAAAAAAAAAAAAAAAAAGGACTTGTTTGAAAAACAGAATGGTTCTAAAATATGGGACTCTTAACTCTTTAAAGCAGCACCCAGTGAGCAGGCAGGAAATTTAGGGGAGAAGAGGCAATAGAGGAGAAAGTAAACAGCAAGCTAATGCCTCTTCAAAGTTAGTGGGACTGGTTTGTAATATTAGTAGTCTCTATTTTGGTTGCTAAAAGTTTCTGTCCCACAGGGAGAAATTAAGCCTAAGGAACCTTATGGAGTTTAAATTTGGAGCTCTGGAGTTTTGCATGGAAATGCTTCATTACTGCCTGCCCCACTGAGTCAGCAGCAGACAGCTTTGGGTCGAAATGTGTGCTTTTCCTTCCCTTACCCTTTCTTCTTGTCACACCTACGTTTTTCTCATGACCGGACAAGGCAGCTTTGCCAAGCAGTCTAAAAAGCTAACTGCTTTTCTACTGTTTTATGCCTAAATGAAAATTCATATGAAAACATGATTAAAAAAAGAAGCGCTAAAGAAGTCATAGTTAATTTATACTCTGCAGGCATGGCCATTGCACCTGATGAGAGGCTGCTAACTACATTCAAATGACACTGCTGTAGCCTGAAAAGAAATTCATGCACTTTAGCAGCACTTGACAATGGCTGTTTAACAACCCAGCTAATCAGAAGTGGATTATAGCAACAAAATTAATGAAGCACTAAAAGTCTTTAATGAATAATGGAGGATTTTTTTCATTCTCTTGTGCTATTATGTTTATTCATTTCAAAAACAGTTTATGTAAGGACTGTATCCATATAATCATGTCTAATACTGGATTTATTTAAATATTATATAGGTATGGAAATTTAGTTTTAAGGTTCTTTAGCCTTAAAGAAACGTTAAAGTCTAAGTGCAATTTTTTGTCTGATTTTTTTTTTGTACTGCATAAGGAGTTTGTGTGTGTGTGTACGTATACATACAAGTATGAAATATATTGTACATACGCTGAGTTTTAGGATGTGAATAATTGTGTGTAAAGCAGCACATTTGGCTCCATAATCAGGCAGCTGTTCTTTTTCTATAGGGTTTCTTTAATGCAATTTCTGGGCCGAGGTCCATAAGAGAAGCTAAAGCTAGTTTTAGTTCAGTCTTTGTGTCCAAACTGCTCTAAATTCAGGATATTTGAGAGAGAGGAGAATACTGTAAAATGAATACACTGTCTGCTTTTTCTGTTTCTGATTTCAGTAAAGCCATATAAAGGTACAGCACCTGGAGAAGTGACTCTTCCTTTTGCATTATCTCTTCTGTCTTTAGCCTGAGTTTGGCAGACGTGATGGAGCTTTATACCTTTTTTTCTGCTTTGTGAATCTCCTAGCTAGGAAGATTATTTGTCCCCATTGGCTGTGTGACTTTTTCAGCTGAGAAATACACCCTAGATTTCACCTCTGCCAGCTCTTCTGGCTAAAGCACTGACAGCAGCTCCTTACTAAGCCTGCGTTCATGTTTTCCCCTTTCCTGTTAAAGCTTTAGCTTTGTTGTTGTTGTTGTTTCACTGCCTTGATATCCCTAGGGTGGGTAACTTCATGGAATGTTCACCAGAATATGAATGTGGGTACAGACAAAAGATAGATGCGAAACTCCTCTACTTTGTGCAAGCAGTTTAAATATATATTCTGTATGAAAAGTCTCCATGTTAGCAACACTGGCAGACGGTACTTTAATAAATTGCAGTAAATAAGAACAAAATCCTTTGGAGTTGGACTGAATCAGCAAGTGAAGTCTGTTCAAGACTGTTGTATCAGAGGTGTCATTTCGTGTAAGTCACTGTTTTTCCTACATATTGTTGTTCCACTGTTGTGTTCTGGTGTACGCTTGGACTCCTCATTGCTGATGTGGACGGGTTTCTTTGTTGTTTTTTTTTTTCTTCCTATCCTGGATGAGTAGGAGCAATTGGATGACTGTGCTGTTCTGTCCACCTTCATGTGGATGTGATAGTTATGGATTTGATCTATGGAGCCTCTAATTAGGATTAAAAGGATTAATGCGTTGTTATTTGCTTTGCTACCACAAAGTGGGCTGGTTTTACCTCTATATGTCTGGGATTACATTAGAAAACAAATCTCGGTGAAAAGGGCATAATTACTGCTAGTGCAGTTATGTCAAGTTGCAGGAATACTTCTGCAAATAAATATCCTCTTTTTAGAGGATATTCTTGTCTTTAGAAAAAGGTACTATTTACATTATCTTCTTTACATACATATGTATTCTATGTGTTTACATTTATGTGCATATAATTATTCAAACTGTGAAAAGAAATGTCATGATCTAATCTCAGGGAAAAAAGCATAATCTTATTTAAAGCTCCGATTCCAGGCAAATTTCTACCTAGCATGTAGAGCTGCCATAAAGGTAGCAATCACATAGGCTTCCAAAATAGGACTGATATGGTACTTAGTGGTTCATAGCCTTACAATGTGTTTTTTTTTTTTTTTTTTTCTCCATGTGGTTGAGTTTCAGTCTGAGCAGCTGAAATGTTGATCCCTATCCTGACCTTTCATCAAGGGGCTGCAGCTGACTCTGATGTTGACTAATAAACAAACTAGCAGATGTTGGTACTGAAGGAACAATTTGATCTAAAGAGCAATACTGATTGGTTTCCCAGGCTCTTTATTTCTTATGTCATGCTGAGATAAATATGGTGATGGTGCTTAAATAATACCCTTCTGATGGAGAACAGATGACGAATACATACCTCAAAACAGAAATGCTTTTTATAATACTGCTGGACATAGCATTTCTCTGATGTTTTGCATCTTGGCTCCCTACCTGAGGCGCTCTGCTGGAGTGGAAGTTATATTCCAAAAATACACAAACAAAATACCAACTAAGAAGTTTCTGTGCCTTTACTAGAACTCTTCTTAGGACTGTGTAATAAGAAGTAGCATCTTTTCCTTCTGATCAATATATGCATTAGGAATTTACATTCTAAATCTGTGGTATTTGTGGGAATATCTTGCAGCTTTTTTCTGACTGCTGTGGGCAGGGTGTGCTCTGGTACAGAATCGTGATTAATAAATGTATATGTGGGGGAAAAAATGCCATGTATGAAGCCTTGCCCAAAGTAGCGCTGGGATATGGAGTGGCTTCTCAGGGCTTCTGCTTGGCCGCTGCCAAGCGTGTTAGATGCTTGTCTTGTAACAGGCATGTCTTAGTCCTAATCCATCACGGCTTCTGAGGTCACCTATAGTTTTCTTCAAGGTTTTATAATATTTAATGTGTTTATCATTTCTTGTGCACCATCTTTTCCTATTCACCTTTGAAACACAGACTCTGCCCTTCAAACCTTCCCCCTTCTCTGATCCTTTGCCCACTGCAATCCAGCTCTTGCCCACGTTTGCTTTTATTTGTATAGGAAGCCAAATAGATATTTTATTTATTCTGAATTTTTCTTTTGGGATTTTTTTTTTTTCCTTTTGAACCATGTGCAACGCATTATTTCAAAGGATCTCTGGAAAGATCTGCAGCTGAATAGTGCTGCATGTTTTATGTGAATTTTAAACAGTGTCTGTGGTCTGCACAGGGAGAGTGATTCAATCATTTGTATGACTTAGCTGAAGGATGTCATATCTAATGCGTAGATAACTTTCAGTGAAGAGTAAAAGCTGGTTGTGTGTCTGATAGTCTGCTCACATTTATGTTACTGGCAATTCCTACTTTACTCTAATGGGCAAGTGTCAAGAACAGAGTAAATATAGATTCATCTTTGCTTGCTTGAGACTCATTGTAAAATCTGGATGAGCGTGTACAATAAGCCATCCCAGGCTTTTCTTCTCAGCATTACTGAGAACAATGGAGAATGAATAAATGTCTTGTTACTGCATAGTGTACTACGCTGAATTATTAGGTCTCATCAAATCCTTGCCATCCTTTTGAAACTCCCATCAAAGCTTTATTTAAATTAGCAGTCTCGGATCAGGGGAAGAAAGTCTTCGTATGTAAGGAGAACGTGACAATCTACTTGAATGCCCTGCAATGCTATGGAAAAAGGCAGGATTGCTTTCATTTGGGAACACTCCATTAGTGGTGTAATTCAGAGTTTAAAAGGGGAAATTTCCTGTTTAGTCTAAATTGCTTTGTTTATGTATATAAATTAAAGGGTGTTTGGGTGTGTCCTGGAGCTTATCATTTATATCTGAAAAATCTGCAGTTACAGAAATATTGTATATTCATGGCACTGATTTCCAGCCTCCTAAGGCCACTTGTAGGCTTTCTTCAAACTTATTTGGTTTCAGTGTTATATCTTTTATACTTTTCTTTTCTGTTCTCTCTCCTCTCCTCTCCAGATGAGCTTGCTTCATTCAAATCCAGATAACTCTTCCAGTTTGCTTCAATTAGAGAAACGCAAATACTTAATTATTTTTTTATTATG
Organism: Nothocercus julius; assembly: GCA_013398735.1. Lineage (NCBI taxonomy): Eukaryota > Metazoa > Chordata > Aves > Tinamiformes > Tinamidae > Nothocercus > Nothocercus julius. The sequence goes on along the minus strand of VZSV01000029.1, from coordinate 784,478 downwards.
TGTTTTCCAAATCCTAGAAAGGGGGAAATTCGTCTAGGACATCAAGGAAGTTTTGTTCCGTTATGTGTTTCCTTTCTGATTTTAAATGATCTGAACTCTCTAGGTGGTATATCTCTAAGTCCAGTGCATTGCTGTCTCGAAATATCCATACCAGCTCTAAATAAGCTACCTTGCATTCTGCAGGAATGTAGTCATGTCAGAATTGCAACTTGCCCAGGTTAAATACCTCTCGACTAGGGGAACTAAAGCAGACAAATTCTTCAGATAACATCTAGCCTATTTCTGGAAGCTTAACTAAATTCTATATTCTGGAAAAGCAGTGTGTGTCCATCTTTCCCTCCCCGTTATGCTCCCCCTCCCCGCCATGTTCTTATCTATGGAATGAGGATAATGCATCTTCTTCATTAGGATCTGTGGGAATACATACAGGGAAGAGTGTAAGAAGCTCTGTTACTGTAATAATAGATTGCATGAATATTCAGATTGTTAGTATGTGTACTGAACTAAATAGTCTTTTATTATAATAAAAATATAGAATAAGGATATGAATGTCTAATAAGATCTATAGTATTTTTAAAATATCTTTGGAAACATTGTTCCCCAGCATATTTAGTTTGTGAGGCATTTGTGAAAATGCCTGAAACATTGGCTTTTGCTCATAATTAAATCAGTCTAAATCCACAGAAGCTTGATTGAAATCAATACATTTGATTTGTCATTATTTTAATTGTGGTATTGAAGGCTTTCACCAGTGTCATGCAGAGATTATTAATTGATGTTTGTAATCTAAGCCATTATTTTTAGTGGTGGTATTGTTGCTTTACAATCGAAAGCAGAATGGTTTTATATGTAGTAATAGCATAATCATGAAAAGATGGAAAAGGTTTCATTCCGTCTTATATGTGGTGTCTTCCTTCCCTCAGTTCAGTGGAATGTAAATGTTAATGCTGTAAATGTTAATGCTTAAACCATAAAAGTTAATGTACAAAGGCATGTGGATATTGCAATAACATAT
>VZSV01000029.1:769497-783378 GCA_013398735.1 Nothocercus julius | reverse complement strand
CTGAGATTCACTAGTGATCGTTCCGTCCTTTCAAGAAATAGTTGCCATTTTCCAAAAATTGCTGCAATGTTATCAGCGGACACCCAAGACAATATTTAAATGCAATTACTTCAATATTTACTCTGTTTTGTATCCCATGTTTTATTCTCTTTTGATTGTCTTCTAGCCTGTAGAGCCCTACTTTGAGGTCTACCTCTGTATGCTGTCTCCAGTTCTACCTCAGCCTGTTGCTGTTACCAACTTGCCTTCTCTCAATCAAAGAAATCAGACTGATCACAGATCAGACTAATTGCCTAATGCTTCTGTCACAGCTTTTTGCATCTAAAAATAGATATTCCTATGTTAACAGGAAACATATTGTGGAAACATCTAAAATCTCTAGCAAAATAGGAGAATAACTGTAGTCTCAATTATTTTGAAATGGCTATATGGTACTTGCAGTCTGAACATATTGAGGAAAAATTGTCAAGGCTGAAATGCTTATTTAAAAAAAAATCCTCCACCTGTGCTGTTGTACTCTATGACTTTTGCCAGAAATGGGGCCTGAAGCCAAGCTATGCTTCAGGTGGGAGAAAACCACCTGTACCTGAAGTGGAGAAGCAGCTCCTGATACCACTAGTGACCCTTCTAAGGTGTCCTGGAACTTTCTGTAAGCCTGGGGAGATCTGGAGGCAGCTCCTCAACAAGGCACATAGTGATGGTATCTTAATACAGAGTCATATGTGAAATATAGGAAGCTGTTTCTGAATTTTGAGAATTCCTCACCTGAGAAGGAAAACTAATTCTGAAGCAAACAAAAATGAATGGCTCTTATAGCGAGGGACATGAGTAAAATGAGTCTGTACTTGCATCTTCCCTCCATGTCTACACCTGGGATTTCATTTCTACTAAATCCTGAAATGCTCTTATTATTTTGGGTGCTAGACAACAGCTTTGGAGTGCTACATGAAGATGCCACTTTGATATAAAAATAAAGAGGCAGCATGTTGTTGCCAAACTTCTAGTAAATGACAGAACTGTGGCAAATTGTTTTGTGAGAGAGCATGAGAATGAGTATTACTCAGTTTATATCATTCATTGGTTTAAGATGACACTTTATTAGGTAGTGCAACCATAAACAAACTAGTGAATATCCTTTGGAATTTCTTTATTTTTCCATATATTTTCTTCTTGCCTATTTTGGGGAATTAAACTACAGTACCATAAATACAGAAAACTGAAAGAATAGAAGTCTTATTTTCAATTAGTTCATTTTGAATAATCACTGTTTAGTCTCTTGTTTTCTTATTTAGATTTTCCTCTCTATTGAGAAGTTCCATTCAACTGAAAAAAACAAGTTTATTATGAGACTTTTTGCTGACAGACAGTTGAGGAGACCATGTCAATTTCTATTGTTTTTCTGAGATGAAATATGAAGCCAGTACTGCTTAATCCTTGAGCTTGCAATCTGACCTCTGCTCAGTTGCTACATGTCAGCAAGTTTAAAATATATAATATGGACACATTAGATGTTAGACAAATTTGTCAGGCAAGGCATGGTGATGAATAAAGAACAAGTTCTTCTTTACACAAATCAAATTCTGAACCCATAAAAAAAAAAAGAAACACAGAAGGCCTTGAGAAGAGATGCATGAAGCAAACAGCTGCATATTTAATTTCTTTTATGCTCAAGCAAACCAGCCATGGAACATCAGCAGCAGCTCCTTGTAGGAGTAGCTGATGTATAGAGTAAGTCTGGAAGGGGATGGAAGATAAACTGATCATAGCTACAAACTTTGAAGAAGACCATTTGTTTAGGAATTGATTAGGAATAACATAGGTTGTATTAGCTCAGTGGATCTTCAGAGAACAAAGAGGACTTGACTTTCAAAACCATAGGAATTCAAACAGCATTAGTTGTGGTTCTGATACCTTGCTGACTTGGTGCTCAAGGAGTTGAGTTATGGTAGTTGCTGTAGTTGCATTAGAAAATTGCCTTGAATTCAAGGTTGCCTTGAAATGTAAGATTTGATGGAAAGATAATAGTTTTACGTAATTATTGTTGAGAAAATTCTGTGATTTCTCAGTCTGGTCAGTAATGGTGACAGTACGCTACTCCAGAATAGCCAGGTGCCTGGAGGTTTATAGTTCACACGAAAGCAAGGAACTGGATATGACCTTCCATACCTATAAAATTTTAATAGAGTAATAGAATAGTTTGGCTTTTGTTTTCTAAAATTCAAAATTTCAGTGGGCTGCAGGTGAAAGGCTTCACAGGGAATTTGTTTCCCCTCTAGAGACCATCTTTCAGGTGTTGTGTGCACCAAAAGCAAGTTTTATAAAAACCAAACCTGAGTTAAAATTTGAGTTAAAATTTCACATATTTTTTTTTTTTTTCCCTCTCTTGAAAACTAATATGATTAAAACCAAGTTTGGTATGTCAGTTTTTATAAACTGAAGAAAAAAAAAAAAGTGGGTAATTTAACTGATTTCATACTTTCTCACTGGCTCAGGTCTTAAATCTTTTAAGTGAAACTGGAGCAGGCTGGTGGTTTTGCAGCAAAACTAAATGAAACTTGTTGATCCAGCCTGACTTAAGCATGAAATCTTATGTCATGAGCAATATAAACAGAATCTCAAACTTACAGAAAAAGGAAGAAAATGCTCATATATGTTAGCACAAAGCAAAAGACAAATTTTACTTGTTTTGAAACATGTAGAGAAACTATTCTAGTTGCTTATCCAAGTAAAAACAAACTTCTAAGAAATTGCCTTTAAGAAAAGGGAATAAGAAAAGTGCTAAAATTTCACAGGTCTGGCAAATTAAGATTGAGCTGTCTGGTTAGTGATGTCTTTGCATTCTGTTTTGTTTAGGTCAGTATAATCTTCCATGAACAAAATTCAGTTAATTGCTGCTCTCGGTCTAGTCAGATGCTGTGCTCCATTTCCTAGATGTGTGAGCTTTAATGACTGGTCCTTGTGCAGCACATGCAAGGTCTTGTTGCCCTTGGCAATATTAAATGTCTTGTTTTTTATATGGATGATTTTTTAGCTTCCCCCCCCCCCAAGTACATGAAATGGAGGAAAAAAAATATTCCTTCAAAATTAGGCTTCTTTCCAGAGACTTAGCCAGTCTTTCTTAGGACTTTTGAGTTCTTCAATTAACATTTTAAGGAACTCTAGGGGCAGATGACCCAGTGCGTTCGTTTGCTATGTCATCATCGTGCTCAAAGTAATGCCACCCTAGAGTGGCTGACTCTACATTCCCTTTCATACTTCTGGCATCCAACAACCCCCCTCCCCAACAACTGATGAATGGTATAAACCCTAAAGTTACCCCGTTTTATTGGGTAGATTGTCACTTTTCACTTCTTGTCCTTCATACCTTTTCCAGAGCACAATAGTATATTATCTGTGAGCTTGAAATATTCAAATAAAAAATAATGAATATTCTGCAATGGTAGGAAAATTTTATTTTCTAGCCAAAAGCTGTGCTGCTTTTACCTCGGAACATTTTCAGAAGGTTTGAGTTGTGTTTGATATTTTGCCTCTGGATGAAATCTAACTGTAATGAAATCAGGGCATAACTTCAAATGCATTGAGTCCAGGGTTTTGTAAAATGTTTGTACAGCAGTATAAAAGCCTTCCTCCTTCCTATGACAAAGGGAAGTAAGATGATGGTTGACAGTGAAAGATTTTTAGTTAAGCTTCTTTTCATCTTTAGCAGTATACTCAGTTAACACACTTCTAATTAGCAAGCAAACATTTTTTCTGGCTAGAGCACTGGAAACAAAGATGCCAATATTGCATAAAAACTCAGAGCATCTTCAACTTTCTTCTGGTCTCACTTTTTCTTACTAGTGTTTCCAGACTGCAGAATACCTATCTTTAACCAAACTCCGCTTAATATTTCCCATCTGAAATGAGGGCAGATGCTGACCTACTTCCATGGTTTCAGTCCAAGGAGACAGGATGAAGCAGGCCAGCTCCATCCTTCTCCTTCCCACCCTATGTTCCCTCTCCTACCTCTGGCATCCAATAACCCCCTCAATAAGCTCATTCAACTGATTCTTAAATAAAACAGATGGTTTTATTTTAATACTGCTGAACTGACTCAGCCTTTGAGGCAAGGCAGCAGGAGGGAGAGGAAGGACAACCGGGTGTGGGAAGAGGGACATGGACAGAAAAGGAAGGGGGAACACCTCCTTCCTCCGTGCTGGTGAGCCATCCACTTTAGTTGTGCCTTGGAGCAGCTACTCTTAGATTTCATTTTGTTTCTTGTTTCCGTTGTAGCCTGCTGCAAGGAAAGGGGATTTGCCCATGGTAGTAGACAAGTGGTCTGTGGACCATTCAGAGTTTTTTTTCTTAGTTATTAATCCTGATTTGCCTTCTTTTGACAGATGTTAGCCCCAGTTAGAGACTTTCAGGTGGAGAACACCCTTTTCCAATAACAACTTAACTAAAGGCTTAGCCTGTTTCTTTATTTATTTTTCCTTTTTTTTTCCTTTTTTTCTTTTTCTTTTTTTTTTTTTTTCTCAATCTACATTCTTCTGCATCTTCCTTCTGTGTTGCTGCCTTTCTTTTCTCTGACACTCTGATAGTAACTGTCAGACAGACATGGACATGTATTGGTTCTGTTAACTTTAGCTCAAGTCTTTACTCCCTGGTCTGATGTGCCTGCCCTTATTTTAATGAAAAATACTTCATTTTGGTGGAACATCTGTCTGTATTGATTTCTGTAGCCACTTATTTCCTGCAGTTTTCTCCATTCTTTTGTGTCTGATGCACACTGTGCGGGAACAGCTCTTAATCCTCAGATCCCCCTCCAACTCAAGCAGGTTACAAGGAGAGCTACTACCTACCAGCCATATGAATTGCATAAAATGACCCTCGAGCAGCAGGCAGCCCTTGTGCCTTAAGCTCTATTGTTCAGGTGATGTTTGGTGGATAGTGTGAGCCCTTTCATTATCTTTCCCTGATGATGAGAGGGCTCCATGTGCACAAACCTTGTACTGACAGTAGTGGGTGTTGTCAAACTGCTGAGCAGCTGTAGCACATGCTGCTGTAGAAAGGTGGGGTGACTGTTGTCTGCTCTTTTACAACCCCATCTCTCTTCCCACCAAACATCACTATATTAATTCTCAGCACCATATATAGGAAAACAAAAAAGGGTCAAAGGAGTGGGAACAATATAAAATTCTCAAATGAATGCTGAGCACTAACCCTAAATCTAATAATCTGGTACTAGTAACAGACATGAATTACTCACATCTGGAACAGTGGTTTCAAACCTTTTCATTGCATTGCTATTAGGAACTATAGAAATAAAATGAGGAGTATTTGTTTCCTGGGGTATTATTATGCAGGGCTTGGACATTTTCATCAAGTATTACACAGCTGAAATCTGTGTAAAGCTTAATGAAGTCTCCATTTGTGGTGTCTGGCTCTCACATGTGAAATAAGAACTATAGCAGTGTCGTCTTTTGTAGGGATACTGTGAGGAAAATGCATTAAAAGTGTGACCTATTCATATCATACCATAATGTAAGAATGTGAGAAAACTCCATCAGGTGAATGCTCAAGAAAGATACTTGCCATCATTGGGCATCTCAGCTCCGCTAAGTCAGAAAATACTAAAGGTCCCCCAAAGAAAATCTATCATTAATAACAGGAGTTATCTGGCACAAGGAAAGTACTTGTGAGCCAGAGTCCCTACAAACGAAGCCGAAGATTTATAACCTCTTCATCAGCATCTCTCTCCACGCAGCAGAGTGAAAGGCTCTCCCACATCACCACGGCTTGATTAATACCTTGTTAAGGAAGAAATGTGTGCGGATGATTGCGGAGGGAAAGCTGCACAGCACTACAGGCCTCACGTGCCCTTCTGGTAGGGTCCATATTTCACTGTGCCTCATGCAAGCTCTTCTGACACTTGGATGCTGCGGTGAGGTGGGAATAGAGGAATCTATCCTGATGGATGTTCAAAGCAAGTCATTGTCAAACCACTACACGCTGTCTAAATGAAAACTCCAACTGAGTGAAAGGTAGCCTGCAATTTTTCTCATGTATGATTACAGATCCAAATTCCATCTAGCTCTCTGAGGAGTGTATTGCTAGGAAAAATATGCCGGGTTTGAATCTTTCCAAGCAAGGCAACAACAAATATGCATAGTGAGAGAGAAATCTTGATGTGAGGACAGGACTGACCACTAGATATATACGTATGCACTACCATCAACAAATATATCTGACTTTCCTGACTTTGCCTTAGACACTGGAGTTTGGGAAGGCATCTTCCCAAGCCATGTGATTGGCTTTCTTTGGCTTGCCAAGCCCTCGGTACCATTATGTATCAGCAGATGCTGCCTTAAGGCACCTTCTCGTTAACTATTTTTTGACGCATGTTTCAATCAGCTCTCTTCTGCAGAGCAGTCTCCTTAATGTAGTGCAGACTGCCATATGCCAGGTGTCTGATTTCCAACCTGCACAAGATCAAAGTTTAGGCAAAAGCTCTAAGTTTCTCACTGTTATGGCCACAGTTAAGTGGTACAGTTTCATTAAAATAAGCTAAATTATGCCAAGATGCCACAATTTGGGGACCTAGTCTTTTGTTTGCATCAAATGGAAAGGCAAAGGGGAGGGAAAAACTTTTAGTTTTTGTTTCTATAAAAAGACTGGAAGGAGTTTCAAACTATACAGTAACTGCAGTCTTCTGAGGAGACTGAGACATTCTGCACAGCTTGAAATGTTTGTAGCCAATGTAGCATTTAAATCTTCAAGGCAATTAAGTGTAATTATTGAATGAAAGGTAATACTTTTCTTCAACAATATGATGGTTAAATTTAAACTGCTTTTTAAATTAGAAGGTGACACCTACTGACTGTCAGTCAGTGAGGTGTTTATCTGAACACCGTTGGCATGAGAAATTTTTGAAATATATATAGTCCATATAAATTTCTGAGGACTGAAGAGGTTTCTGCATTATGTGCAGAGACACTACATACACAGCACGCAAGTGAGTAAATGAAAAATGAAACAGTTTGCTTTACAGAAAATTTCCTGTTCTCTTAATAGGTATTGATTAAAATCTTGTTTTTATCGTATTCTGTTAACTATCAAAATTAAACTTTTAGACTAAGGTATCAGGAAAATGTTTAATGAAATAATTTGCCAATTTCCTATCCATTTATAGGTCTGTTTTATCCATGACTGAACTTCTTGCCTTCATTTGAGTGTTTTTGCTACATAAAATCCTCTACGTTTTAAGCACCTTGGGCTAATGTCTTTTAGCAGATGAGCATGTCACTTGGATTCAAGGTGCAATTTTACTCTTGTCTGGTCCTGCCCCATGATATCTTGCCTATATGGTCAGCAAGATACTGGAAGAGAGTCTGCTAATTTGAAATAGGACTGGTAGAAATTTCTTTCCACCAGTTAAAAAGCTACCATTTTCAGCGCAAATCTGCCTTTCCTCTACCAAATATAATAAAAAGGTTCATTAATGCACAATTGCAAGTTTATAAAATAAAAATAAAACTTTAAACTGCTATTTGATGAAATAAAGTGTTTATAAGTCGCATTATTACGTTTTCTCAGTGATTTGATTTGCAAGTTGCTATTAATTTTAAAAATCAAGTATTCTTTCTCGCTCTACTTGTGAAAGAACCTATCAGTAAATCTAGCTTGAGATTTTTCTGTTTGTGACAGCAAAAGAAGCATAAATTAATAGTTTCTGAAGGGTCCTTTTTGTAAGCAATTGCTAGTAGCTTTTATTTTGGCATTTATGGTACAAAGGGATAAAAACAAAACGATGTGCAAAGGCATGTCAACACCTGCAATAAATATCTATTTTGAGAACAACTGACATACCAGCATTAAGATTTTATTTACATGGTGAAAGTCACCAGGTGACTTGCTTCGTGAGTTTGAAAAAGATATTTTCCTCAACTTAAAAGCACTGTCAATCTCTGCAGCAACTCTTTGCCATTAGCTCGGTGATAGGATGCTTTGGCAAGTAGCAACAAAGCTCAGCTGCCTGTGGGAAAGCTCCGGGTAATTCTTAAGTCTTGGCTGCCTTCTGTAACTAGACATCAAGAGTACCTGCTCTCTGCCCAAAATCAGCTTTCTCATATTTTTTAGATCATATGAGCACACATTGGTATAGCAGTGGAACTGAACTGAGCTCAAAACTCTGTTATACCTGATAGAGCACTGGGTGTTCTAGGAGGTTGTCTGCCTGCAGAAAATGCCATAGTCTACCACCAAAACCCTTGAAAATTACCTCGTGCATTGGGAAAAGTGGCTCAGAATTGGGGGTCTGTGCTTAGTGAAATGTTTCTGTACTTTAATGAAATACCATGGAGCTTTTTATCGGGGTTTTAAAGTGGGAAACTAATGCACAAAACAACAATGCATCTGTAATGCTAATATGTCGTACGCAAAACTGGTTGTTTGCATATGCGCTTCCTGTAGGATATTTGCAAAAATTGAAGTGCCTACTTGGCATGCAATTGCATGAAAATGCAGATATGCTTTTATTGCCTTTGTTCTACAGTTTCTATCAGAACAAATATGTTAAAGACTGTTTTACTTTTTCCTTTCTTTCCCTTTCTCAATATTCAATTAGTAGCAGTTTAAAAAAATATATCTTCTATTTCAGCTAGTCTTTCCTTTTTTTTTGCTCTCTGACCTTCCAAGGAAATTACTATAGTACTTCATCACACAAAGGGGAACACTTAAAACAATTATCTCAGAAATGTTTTATTTACTTTCCCTTTTAAAATGTTCAGCCTTTCAGTGTTACAATTATGTAGACAAATGTTTCTGTTGCAGTAGAAGACAAAAAGGAATAAAGAGAGAGGAGGTGAAGCCCCAAGAACCACACAACCACTTAAAAAATACTTAAGGCATTAGGTACTCTACTCAAGATCCATTTTAGACATTGGACTAAATCCTACTTTCAAGCATGTATCAGCAGCTCTAACGGACTTTGACTTTGCTCGGATGTTAAGGGCAAAATTTGCTATGAGCAAATTGGTTTGGTACATAACATGCGCAAGCGTCTAGGAGAATAAGTGTTATAATTGTAACCCTGACCTGAGCAATATTGGTACATTTTTCAGTCATCCAGCTGAGTTCTAGAATCTGCTGAAGACTTGCGACACGCCAAGAGAGCCAAGGGCCGTGCCAAGCTAGCATCGTTTCATCTGAAAACACTCAGGCTCTTGCTTTAGTTAAGCCAGGGTATAAACCTGTTCACCCTGCCTTCCTTGTGGAAGCCCAACAGGCTTTTGCAGCAGGTCTAGGGAGCGATGTGCTAGCACGTACACGGAGTTGTCTAGTAAGAACAAAAGCATGTTGTAAGGAAAGAAACTTCAGGTCATCTCCAGTGTCTACCATACAGGCTGAGCCCACTGCAGATATTGGCTACCTCCCCACACCCGCTTAATTCTGCGGCTACATCTAGGCACAGATAGGAAGAATGTTGCGGAGCATATTGGGGAAGAACGAGGGGACCTAAGCCGCCTCATCCACCACTTCATTACGTGAATGGGCTACCCATGGGCCATGGATCTCTAGGGTGGAAGCTCACGCTCAAGAAAGAGGAGGAGGTGGAGACAGAAATCTAAGAATATTTTTTTTTTCACTGTAAGGTTGATCAAACGCTGGAATGGATTGGCCAGGGAGATTGTGGGGTCTAGAGATTGTCAAAATGTGTCCTGAATTTGGCCCTGCTTTGAGCAGCAGGTCGGATGAGATTACCTTTGGAGATCCCTCACAAATTAGGTTATTTTGTGATTCCATTAATGGTATGCAATGACTTCAAGTTATACTTGGTTGTCATGGTAATGGAATCTCTTTTTCCTTACATACCAGGAAAAAGAATGTTGTGGACAGGTCTGATGCCTATTTGGCCTGCAATAGGTCATTCATGATGATGTTTTAGTGGGAAACTAGTATAAATTCTTGATAACGGATTATTAAAACTCTCTTCTTTTGGTTTCAGCTGAGGATTCAGCTACTTATGTGCATATTGTGTTAAGTAATGTCCCTTATTTACTCTCTTGTTTCTTGCAGTCTGTATGCTCATATTCAAAAGATAATTTTTTCTGGGAGCATTTTGAACTCTGAGAGGGAAGTGCATGCAGATACTTATCTGGTGGAGATAGTGACTTGTTGATAAAATACTTTATTGCAGTTTTTCAAAATTATAAAATGTTGTTGACTTTGATATTGAGCAACTGTGTCCTAGTTTTGACAGACAGTATTGCTATTGATTTTGTAATTGGAGCAAAATTACAAAATCTCTGAAGCATTCTGAACCTGATTAAAATGGGTATCTATAGTCCAAAATTATCACAAAAGGTTGATCTTAAGAGCTATGAGTTACTGAAACTACCTTGATTGCTTGAGATAGATCATGGGAACTATCAGTGCTTCCTTAAAATTGTATTTAACTATGCACAGAGAAATTCTGTCATTGCATATGAAGTGCAATAATAATCATTTAATTATGTTTCTAGTATATTAAATTTGAAACTACTTCTCAGTCTTTTTTGCATGCGCCTTGTAATAATTGGCAATGGTAATACAAACACTTCCCTGTGTTCTGTTACAACCTGCAGTCAGACATCTCTGTTCCTTCCAGAGGTAGTGAATTAAACAATCAAAGCACAAAAAGCACACTTGAGTTATAGCTTCAATAGCTGAGTTAATTTTCTAGATATTAAACTGCTGAAATATTTCCACTTAAAAATGAGAGCAAAAATACAAAAGTTTAAAACAACACGGAAAAAAGTCTCCCACGTACTGCAATTTTATTATTCAGATCCCTTGTAAAGAGCTATTTCTACCACAGCCCACAAACATAGTGATATGAAAATGACTAGTTGAAGACAGAGATTTGTTTTGTTTTGGTTTTGTTTTTTTTTATTTTTCTCTAAGTTGCCACTTTTTTTTCCTTCTGTCTGAATTTTTTCAAAACTGTGAGCTCTATGGTGACAAACCTGGTTACAACTGGAACTGCCAGAACTGGGTGCAATGTGCTCACTGCTCTGCCCAAGCTCAGGCCTCCCAAATACCTGAAATACAGACTTCACTCCAAATGTCCCCCTGTCCCTGTTACATGTCAACCCCTAACACTTAAGCGTTAGGGCTATTTTCTCTCTCTGCTGTCATTGCTGCAAAGGGTATTTTCTCCCTTTTGATGAATTTGGGTACCAGGATTTCCTTCTCCAACAGCATGTCAAGATGTTTTAAAACAGCACCACTGTTGAAACACAGGAATGACTTACATAAGTCAATTTTAAAGGAATCAAACTTGTCTCTGAGCTTAAATATTAAATATCATTTCTGATAGAACTACAGAGCAGAGAAAAATTGTGTATCTGGGTACCATCAGGCACTTGTTGCTCCAGTGAGAAAATCAACCATATTTCCATGTTAATTTAAAAAAAAAAAAAAAAGGTGTTTTATAGGAATGTCTTTTCTACAGCAGATATTATAATGTGTGAGTGGTAGTTCAACAGGGTAAGAAATGGGATATTTGGGATTAAACTGGAGCAGTAGCACAAAGGAATTAGGAACTGTTTAGCTAGGTACCTTTAGACTGGTTATCATGGGAAGGATTTCCAGGTAGTATTACACAACTTCTTCTACTGCTTGTCTTGCTGTCTTCAGTGCTTGTCATATTTTTTGCAAAGTTATTGCTCAGATTTTTTTGGTGATCAAAGTAAGCCTTCTCCATAAGGCAATGCTATTTTTTCTGTGTTTATTTCTGTACTTGAGTCCGTATTAGGTGATATGTGAGGTTATCCGATAGCATTGTTGCAAATGCATTTGAAAGTTAAAGGAAGACTTGTGTCCTCTATTGACAAATAACATGAAAAGAAGGAAGCTTCTACATATACATTAAATAACTAACCATGAGACTTTAAACACTGTAAATCCAGAGCCTGATGTGCTTTCATCTTTGTTCGCTTCTTTATCCATGATGCATATTCTTTAGCTATGTGTAATTTTCCTGTTGTCCATAAATGAGACTGTGAAGGGTTGGTGTGAGCTGATCCCTCTTTAGTGAGGTAAATGGTAACACCATGGTACCATGATGACATGGGTATACAGTGTATAAGAATTTTATTCCATGGTATTTGATCTCCAAGAAACATAGAGATGAAAAGTAAATGTTTATAATCTGCACCTATCTTTTGACTTTGTATGGCACTTCCACTTTAAAACATCATATGAATTTTAACACTAGCCAGCATTTTTTTTCTGAAATAAAAATATCTTGGACATTCACAAATAAATAATTCTTGCCAGTTTCACAGAAATCAAGGAAATAGGAAAGGAAAGAAACTGGATATTTCAACAGACTAAAGTTTTGAGTGGCCCATGATTGGACAGTGACTGGTATATCAATGAAGTTGACAGCTGGACAACCCAAATCACATTCAATTCTAAAATAAAAATACCCGGGTAACATTCACTGAACTACCAGCATGTGATGAATGTTTTTTATAAGCAGTCCTGAAATGTGAAGAGAATGATTTCTCAGAGCTCATAAAGAAGGGGTATAAAAAGCAAACAGCAATATCTCAGTTAACAGAGACATAGTAGATCTAAGGTATCTACTCTTGGAAGCAAACCAGACAAATGGGCAGTCCTATCCCACTCCCGTCACCCGTATAAAATGTCACTGTTGGGTTAGTTGTGCATGTGTGTCCTGACACGGCCTCTACGGCACCTTCAGGAGAGGCATCCGGAGAGGCGGCTGCCAGGGCTGCTTCTGGAGCTGTTTCTTGTGCCACCTCTAAAACAATTCTTGGACCTAGTTCAGGAGTCAGGTCTGCAGCCACTGTTTTCTCCTCACAAAATTGAGAATCATTTCTAGAACTCTCTAACTCATTTCTCAAGCCGCTCTTGGAACTTTATGTAAAAAGAATTGCGATTTAAACTTGTTATTTCAGGAGTGAGGTGGCTGTCCTGCAGAAGTATGTGAGGGACAAATTGCTTTCTTGATTATTTGAATTTCTGTTATTTCAGATGGTGCTGGACATCAGCATAAGAGGTCAAGAAATGGATGATGGAAAGGGAGGAAGTAGCAGGAATCTGCTAAAGCGAATAGTAATCTATAGAGCTCAAATTCATGAGTTATAAGGTTAATTTTACTTGTATATTTCCTTATAATCTTTTGCAGAAAATCACAAAATGGTTGATCTGAATTGGAATGATTTTTCCTTTATTTTTCTAAATACTAATTATTATTCAAAATCAAAAGGCTTGGTACTATCTGTACAGCAAGAATATAGCCTCCCATGCTAGTTCACTTTGATGGGTGGCTGCCAATGACTGTGCCTTACACTGCAAATCCTATCAATTATACAAAACTCCTATTGTCAAAACAATTCAGACTCTCCTGTGATAATCGGATAATTGAGACTATAGTGAACTACCACCAATTGCCAAATTAATTTGTGAAGCAGTTTTAAGTAACAAATAGATGAGAAAAAGTCACAATCTGATTATAGATATTGCAGAAGTAAGAAACTAGATTAAATTCATTGGATAAATTATTCATGAACATTTTCTCAGCAATACAACTACCATCCCAGAAGAATACATACTGCAAACCAAAGAGGAATTGGAGGACCTTACTTTGATTTCTAGTAAGAAATTGCAGTTTTCTTGGACAACTCCTTGAAATCATTCCAGTCCCAGTTCAGCATGCCAAAGGCAGCAGAATCAGGGGCTCTAGAATGATAAAAAGGTTGGGCCTGGGAATCGGATCTCTTGATGCTTTTGGCCCTCTGCCACTGACTGTTTATGGTCTTGGACAAATTTCACAGCATTTTTGCTTAAGTTTTCTATTAGGGGGGCGCAAAAAAAAAAAAAAAAAAAAAA
>VZSV01000029.1:742982-762158 GCA_013398735.1 Nothocercus julius | reverse complement strand
ATTTATTTATTTATTTATTACATTTATTATTATTTATTTACATTTGGAGCCCATACAGATTTGATCTGACCTTCTAGTTGAGTGAAACTGCCATCTTTATTCATGTGAGAAAAGATCTCACATCTGTGAAAAAGTCTAAATTGCTCTTGCACTTCTTTTTAACAGCAGAAGAATCTCTGGAGGAGATTAGTTTAGTACTAAGAAGCTAAGAAAATTACCAAATATGCCTTTGATTTAGGCATTGTATCTGTTCTACTGGTAAGATTAAAAAATAACTCTATGCAACTCGAAGCTTTATGTAAGGGGGGGCTTCTGTTTCACCATCTCCTCTGCTCTTGTTTGAATAACTCCTGGATTCCTCATTTTTACTGCCTGCAGTTGTGAGTCTTCCTGAACTCTGAGCAAGGTACTGTGGATAGGAATAATTTCTTAAAACAGTAGAGCAAAAACTCCATGTGAAAAATTAGCTAGTTTAATTGATCTAAGGCTGAGTAATTATTAAACCAAGGACTTGTGGGAGATGCTATATTGAATAACATTAAAACAATTACTGTACTTACAGCTATTCACACATGCAAATGTGGTCCTCTTGGCACAGATGGGCTACAAAAAGATATTCACATTTGTGCCAGACTAGGAAAGGTGGCATTTATACTGATGAAAGATAAATTACAGATACGGTGATTTTGTAGAATACAACATCAACTTGACATTCTACCCTGTGCCCTAACACCAAAATGGGAGGTGCAGTTATATGTCCGCATTTTACTGTCTAGAAGATATAAGCTTTTCTTTAGAGCTTATACCAAGGAGAATTCTTTCTGGTTTAAATTAAAGTTCTGTAAATAGTAGGGCAGGGATTCTGACGGGTAGCATGACTGCACTGACAATTCAGTGCAGATAAGGATGTACAGAAATTCCTAGCTTTTGTGTATTTCCGTTAGGTCTTTGCCAATGCACAGCTAGAAAACAACAGACAGTATTTTTAAACAACAACATAAAGCTGACTCTGAGGTTCCTTATAATTCTCTTTTGTGTTTTATCCTGTCCAGTTGCATGGATAAACTTAATTTTCCCCATCTGGTTTGGGTCTGGGGTTAGCTGCCTGCACCCAACAGATGGGGCCTCAGCAAATATGAAGGGGATTTGCGGAATGTCACCGTGCTGCTCAAGAGGTACCGTAGCAACTGCCGGAGGGTCCAGCCGCCACATCGCATTTGTTGTGTTTTCCAGATTACAGGTGGCAGGGAGGGGTAATAAGTACTTTTAATGAGCTATGTAGCAGGCTGTGTAGAGATTAGCAAAGACGAACTTCTGGGGAGTCACCTGCCTTCTTGAGTAAATTTTTAGCAGCTGTAAAGCTCTACTCAAACAGCCAGCATGAGCACTTTTATAAAGCTCTGTTGGGTGCATCTGTGTCATCTGCAGTCATTGCAGGTGCTGCAGTGCAGATACACCTCACCCAAAACTCAATAGAGTTTCTCTTTTGAAAATAATTACCAATATGAAAATCATTAGAATGCAGTGATCTAACAGCACTTGTCATATTATGGATATTTGCATTTATGATCAATTTTTTCTGTCATGGAGAAAAGAGGAATGAAAACATGAATTTTGCACTTGGGTTTGTGGAAAAGTGGAATCCCAGCTCATTGCTAAAGGAGCATCTGTTGAGCCTGTGCTTCCTATTGCAGCTGGGTCTCCAGGGCTGTTTCTCTTTCTAGTGAGAACTCGCAAAGTACAGCTCATCTGCTTGTAGTTTGAAAAGACTTTGTGAAGGCTCTGCAGAGCCAGGCAGGTGAATTTGTTCTGTGGCTTTAGCCAACTGTCTTTCTGGGAGAGCAGTCCTTATGAGAACACAGTACCTAGTACCCTCAAGATAATTATTTCCTATCTGGATTGAGTCAGAATTCAAGATTTCTCCGAGGCTCCAAAATTGCCTATCATAATACCTACTATAGCTCCCCGTCATCCCTGCCTGGGTCTCCTACAGTGCACTCTAATCCCGCACTCTAATCCCATGCTCTAATCAACTTGGATTAAAACATTGATTTAAGGCCTTTGATTTGAGACCCTATCACATCTGCTTGTTCTGCCAGCGTGGTACTCTGCAAATTGGTACCTGGCCCAAACAGTAACCCAGTGTAGTAAAGCACACCACATACCTTTTGATGTTAGATATAATTTTTAATAGCTCCTATGTCAGCTCCTATGTTGTTTGTATCTTTGCACCATTTGTATAGCTAACTCTCCATATAAGTTAAATTTCTTCTTCTCCTCAACCATGAGAGAACAGATCAAATAATCCAGACAATTCAAATTTATTTATTAATCACAAAGTTTAACTTATGAATATTTCATACTTCCTCACTTTCTGTAAGAATATAGTCATGCTAAACATCTATATCATCAGATTATGCACCAAACCGTGGAAAAAACATATGTTCTGTGTAGTTTTTTAACAATTTGCTGAAGTGAGAACACCTGTCATGGTTTTAAATGAAATAAGAAGGAATTGTTTCCTTTTATCCTTTACACTCCTGAAATTTTGAGTTGCATACCAGCTATAGTCATGTTTTTACCTTTGAAAAAAAAAAATTAAAAATTTATTAAAGATTTGCTTTTTATTTAATGAAAAATATATTAATTTCCACATGTGGTGCAAATACTCTTTACATTTCTTAAAGATTTCTGCAGTTAACACTTAAACTGCTTTTGTTTTCATGTCTATTTACCTTGCAGGGCCACCTTTCCACTCTTCTTTAGTTTCTATTCATATCATCTAAAACATGGGTTGTGTATTGACAATGCATTGAAGGTATTAGGTCATATATGATAAACTAACAGTCTTGATAGGGTAGGAAAAAAATCACTTCTACTGTGAACCAAAAGCATCAGAACAATTTAAAGGACAGTGATAATCAATGTGTTGATGGATACAGATCCAAAAATTGACAGATATGAAGCTCAGACCTTGGAATCAGGATATCAGGAAGATGTAGCACCTGCATGAAGTTATGCAGGTGTTTTGTGGGCCAGGACCAAAATGAATCATTGGTTAAGCTAAAACAAGGCCAAGTATTCAGAACAGGTTTTAGTTAGGGAAGGTCAATGGTAAATTGTCAGGCTGATACAGCTTTTTGAGAAATGGCTTACAAAAACACCGCCTAATACAACAGCTCATAAGAAATGCATTATCAGGTTTAATAGATGAAGTGGTTGACCTCAGATGTGCTGATAATCTCCAGAGCGTTGGTGCAATAGGATGAAATTCTATCACTGCGAGAAGAGTTTTTGTGTGTGTGCGCATGTGTTAGAAAATAATGGCAAAATATAAAATATATGTGTAAAATGTACTTGGGGCTGCTGAACCTAAGTACTCCAAAGATACAAATTTGGAAATAATAAGGAAAAATTTTAGTTGTTTAAAAAAGTCAGAGATGGTAATATTTTTCTTTTTAAAGGTACAAAAACTGCTCAAAATCTCTCGCTGTGTGTTCAGTGTGGAGAGTTGCAAAGGGTTACTTTGCACAACATTTTTGGTCTAGCAAATTGTTTCAACAATTGGTAAAGTAAATGATAATTCAGAAAGGGACTTGTTAAGCCACATCAAATAATATTAAATGGTCATATTGCAGACCAAGCTTCTGACTTGATAGAGACCCAGATATGATCATCTCAGACCCATGGGATTTCCTCTCCTCTCCTGATTCTCATCAGAGCTTCAGCTTTCTCTTTAGGTCTGAAGACTTTTTTTTTTTTCCAAGAGATAGTGAGTTAACATTGCATAAAAAAATGATTCAGGAGCCATCCTGGTCACAGGTAGCACCTGCCCTGGTGCCAATGCAGATTCCCAGCAGAATCTGTAAGCCAGAAGCCTTGGCTTTGCCACAGTCTTCGAAGAACTAACCCCAACTAATTGCCCATTAAGCAAATGGTTATTCTGGTTTCAAAGATTTTCTTCCCTTAATGGTCTCTCTGTCCAGGAAACCTGGCAGTTGCTAGCTCTGAGCAGAGGAGGACAAAGGTTATTTTCTCAAAAGTGATGGGAACAAGTTTTTTTTTTTCTATCAGTTCTAGAATCCAGTGGTATTGCTGTGGCTAGCGATGGCACATACTAAGATGTGATTAAATATAATAACATATAGCTCATGCTTTGCACAAGCTAGTATGACTCCTGGCACTACTGAAACAAAATTTCTGGCAATAAGTAGTACCAGGAGGTTATGGATGGTTAACTACCTTTCATGAACAGAGCAATCTTCTAGGATAATAACAATAACAGACTGATTTCAATGTAGAGCAAATTCGATAAAACTGATTAAATAGAGATTGCCAGATTGTTTTCTGGTTTATGGCTGGGCAATGCTTTAACTGTGCCAAATTTGTTTTACATTCTCATGTTACAAAATGACATGAAATCTGCTACTAATTTCAAGTATCATGACAGAAGAAAATGGCTACAAATAAATACAAAAAAAAAATACAGTTTAAGTCATTTCTATTTGTTTACATCAAGAAAGTATCTTCATGAAAAAAAAAATACTAGGGATTAATTATTTTAAAACCTTTATATTTATTTATTTATTTATTTATTTCTAGGTATTGGTGTGAATGTGGTGCAGTGTATGTGTTTAGGTGGAGTTACCCTATGCTTGCCAATCAATGATGGATGCTAACAGGGTAAGCTAATGGTCAAGATTCAGAAATTATATTCTCATCATAGAACCAAAATCTTAATCTTCAGACTCACTGAGAAATAAAACATGCCTTTATTTTCCCCCAAAAGGGAACACAAATAAGTTTTTCTTCTACTTCTATAACTTTCACCCAGGCCTTCATTTCATTATAGCATTTCCTTGCTGCTTACCCTAGGAATAGGCTGAAGGACATTAGGCATCTAAGTCCCAACTTGTGTGTGAGCTTCATTACATCGGTGAGCTAATAGCTACGCACAGAACTTTGGACTGGCACTTCTTTGTTCTGAGATTTCTTTCAAGATGCAGGTCATTTAGTCAAGGATAGAGAAGTAATACCTTTTGTTTTAATCAAATTATTTCTTTACAAATGAATATGAAATTCCATCTCCATTTTAATATCAGTAGAATTTAATTAAATTTTACTTCATTGGAGTTTTATTAAGGACAGGTTTTGCTCCTGTGTTTTACTGAAGAAATAGACAACATGAGAAAGGCTTCAAAACCTATGATGAACAGACAGACTGAAGAGAAAAAAAAAATTCTGAAATGTTCAAAAGAATGGTCAGATAAAGAACAACGGGCAGGGAAGTGATTAATAATAACGTTATTTAATTATCAATTTTTATCATTGTATGCCATCAGATGTCTCATATCTTTAATTAAAACTTAATTTTGTTTTCTATTTTACACTTGCACGCGTTCGATTAAACAGCCTAAGAAAATTATCGTGATTTTCTTTATCTCATAAGTACTGAGGGATGTTGCATTGTTTTGTATTTGAGTATTTAAGCAGCTTCTTTTTTAAAGCTGGAGGCTGTTAAATATGCCTTCTCTCTCTCTTACCTCTCAACATACTACAGGAATGTCATTCTATAAAACAAAGCTGCAGAGATGTCATTGAAACCAACAGTAACACAAAATGCATGCACCTGAATATGCATGCAATATTTTGGCTAAGCAAAGTAAAATCATCTTTGCCTATTCTAAATGCAGGTAATGCATTAACTGCTCAATCTTTTCTCAAATTTTTGGTGCAGAAAAGAACTTCATTAAAATAAAAAATCAAAGGAAAAACAATACTTCTGTAACGACTGTTGATTTTTGTTGTTGTTGTTCTGTGCAGTAAAGTGTGATGTAGTGAGATTCAGCTAAACCTTAGCTCTTTCATTGTTCCTGTAGGCTTAAGAGTATTTTTCATTTTAAAGAGGGAGAGAAATTTCAGGAGACCAGTGGGTCCCTTGACAAAATGACATTTCATTATTTAAAAAAAAAAAAAAAAAAAAAAAAGAAAGGAAAGGAAAAGGAAGGAAAGGAAAAGGAAGGAAAGGAAAAGGAAGGAAAGGAAAAGGAAGGAAAGGAAAAAGACAAGTTTTCTCTAGGAAGGTAGGAAGGCTTTATAGTCTGTTTAATATAATGCAGGGTGTTATTTTCCTTTGCCACTAAAGTACACAAGAATTTTTTAGGCTAAGTCTGAGTGTGGCATCTTCAATAGGTTGCGACTTGGAGATCAGGTGATAAGCAATTAGAAGAGTCCTTTTCTACCCAGTGTGGCTTATGCCCCATGCCTTTAGTGTGATGCTTTGCAAATCCATATATTCCAAACAATAACAGCCTGGTGTTTATGGGGCTCTGGGCAGGATGTTCATGGAAAAAAACAGGAAGGTCTTAATGTGAAATACAATTTAAGTGAGAAAAATCTGAGGAGTGGGAAAAAAAAAATCTCTCCTTTGTCCAGAGTTGGCCATAAGTTTTTCACAGAGTACTCAGTAAGTACTTGAGAAAAGTTGAAATCTTTGTGCCACAATTCAGATCTAAGTGGTCTGAAGAAATAGCATAATTTCTTCAAGTATGGTGAGGTATTTACCACTTGGTGGAAGAAAATCCAGGCAATCCTCTGCTAGTGCTAAATTAATCTTTGAGAGGAGAGGAAAATATGTTATGTTCTGAGAACAGTTTTCTGTCTCTCTCTTTCAGGTACTTTCTGAACTTATGCTGAGGTGAAGACTTATTTAAGGACTCTGCTTCACACACCTGGTGCCCAAGGGATGTTCTCCCTTGACCTCAATGGACATTAGCTTCTGTTTTACAAGTATAGGACTAGTCAGTGGAACTATTCAGGTGCTTCAAATTGGACAACTGCTTAAATATTTGTAGAACAAAGATTTAAGGTATATGTCTATTATGACCATATAAAGAAAATATACTCTTTTTAGTGCCAAATAGTGTCAAATTGTATCAACAGAAGAAAGCTTCATTGTCTATGTATTTTCTCCTGCCAACTCAACCTAGCCATGTATGAAGCTAAGCTGTTGTTTAAGAAAGGTTAGAGAAGTTAAATAGCAAAAAGAAAAATATTAATCTAGTAATAACTTCACTCTAGCAATAAAGAAGTTGTTATTCTTCACTCCTGTTGTCCTGTTGTTTTTAAGTTGCTGCTTGACAGATCATCGGCAAGAACAGTGCTGGTTTTCAGGTTTTGTTGTTTTGCCTCTAAGCTGCCAGCCTAGGCCATTGCTGATTGCAATCACCCAAAGGAAGCAACAAGAAAAGATAATGTAGCACTGCTCTCTTTTCTCATTATTCCCCCTTGCATGGTTAGAAGTTGCACAGCTTAGCCTGGTATCACTCACAAACCCTCAAAGAGCAGGCAGCTGATAGGGATGAGACCATCAGATCTATTTGCCTTTTGAAAACCATGCACTGCCAGCAGGAAAAAAAACAAATGCTACAGCTGCAATTGCTATCAGGATGCTGCCATGCAGCAGCGTGTTTCCTCGCATGCACTTGGGTGTTGAGACACGCTCTGAAGGCTGTATCTGGAAAAGCAAAAGAGACAGATGCCTGTGCCTAATCAAATAATCCTGACTTAGTTATTTCTCTAATGAAAGATCATACACGGCAATAAAATCAAGGCTCTGAGCTATAATGGGATAGTTGAATTAGAAATTGCTACTGAGGATTAATAGTTTTGAATTAAAGACAAACAAGCAAACTTCAAAATGAAGCTGAAGTTCTCCAGAGGCTATCGCAGTGTGTACAGCAAAGATCTGCAGCTATTGCCAGGAAGTGCTGTCACTTCATCATTTGTGCTGGGCACATTTACTCTTTTGCATTTAGCCTTTCTGAAGGTCCAAAGAACAGACACTTGCTTAGAAAAGAAAAAGCATGTGTTTTCAGAGATAAAGCAACTCTATTTTGTGTGGTGTTTTTGTTGCGTACTTGAACCTTTGGGGTTCTTCAGGCCTCGAAGTGGGGGTTTGCCCTTGACAACCCATTTGGACAGCCATGAGTTATCTGAACTGTGCAAGTCGATACAAATTGGCTATTATTCTTTTTCTGAAACTGTTTTCAAAGGACTTATGGCTTGCCTGTTTCCACTGGCACGGGGACGTGACCATGAGTAGTCCTCCTGGCAATGTTATATCCATTCCAAGTGTTATCCTTTCTGAAGTGTAACAGGGATGGGCAGCCTGAAACTTGTGAAGACAAAGTTTTTTGTTTATTTGTTTGTTTTTGCCTTTTTTTTTTTTCTCTCATAAAGAACAGTATTTCATCTCTGATTCAAATTCATTTCCCCACAAGCAGTATTTATATTGCTATAAGTTGAAGCAAATGTATTCAATATCATGTGTGGCCATATTGTAAAGTTGTAAGCTTAACTCTGAAAGCTTTTATAATTTGTTTTGTGATGAATAGGTTACCTAAAATCTCTGTTATGCAAGCTGTAAGGCAGACTATATACATAAATGAGTACTGATGAATAAAATAGAGGGATTTGAGGTGTGTCCCACTTTGGGTTTGAAATCCTGGAATCATTGAAGTCATTGGCAAAATGTTCATCAAATTCACTGAAAGAAGAATTTTATAGCGTTCTTCAGTGGAATTGTATAGGCCTGTTTTCACCATGAGTTTTCACTTGCTAATGACTTGAAACAATCTGAACCCAAGTGTGTCCTGAGAATGATGTCAGGGGAGGTGCTCACGACTGAAACAACTTCTAAAATTAACAGCGGTGAAGGTGTGTCTTCTGGGTTGCCACTTAGCATACAACAAAAAGCAGAAAAAGAAAGTCACCCTGGGTTTCTCCTGACATGACACTACATTCATGTCTCTTGGAGGGATAATGAACCTCTATTCATCCCAATTATTCTGCTTTTATAGCTGTTTGCTGTATTTAAGTGTGCTTACAAAGACAAATGAAAGTAAACAAGTTCCTTCATGAGTAAGTGGATCCATCCTTGTGCTTCTTCTGGCAAAGCAGCCAGAAAACTGGCAGTTTGAGCTCCAAGAGGATTTTTGTGTAAATTCTGGCAATCTCTGGCTGCTCAATTTCTCCCCTTATGGAGATGCTATTTAGAGCAGCTTGGGAGCATCAAGTTGCTCCCAGACTCCCTGGTCTGGTGCCAGACACAGCTCAACAGAATCAGTGGCTTTGGCAACATTATTTAAATAACCGTGAGGCAATTAGCTGGGGTGTTTTAATGGGAAGCTTTATCCTTTTTTTAATTAGGTAAAGGAAACTGAGTGTCTGATTGAAGCCTGGCATTTCTGGAGCTCCCCTTTCCTGCTCTCTTTCCCCACGAGTCTTGTCCAACCCAATACACGTGCGTTTTGGTCCTGGTCTGGAAACTCCACTCTATTAACATCTACCCAAAAAGGCAAGAATGAGTCAATAAGAAACTTAAGAGTTATGGCAATTTAGATTAATTCCCCTAAACAATGTAGGCTTCCTCAGAAGTGTTAAATATACTATAAGTGTGTGTGCGTGTATGTATTATTTTAGCTTTCTTTACAACAGAATAGCATGTACTTTAACCTCTATCCTTTTTTTGTAATGGCATCAGCAGACTGAAGTAATACTTGTAGCAATTACAAGGGAGAGGTTGCCTGAATGCATCGCATTTATGTAATATAGGGATCTGTTTGACATGGATTAACAGTCATGTAAATATTTTACTTCGGATGTTTTTGTATTTTTTTTCTCATTCTACATGAGGCTTTATGCAGCTTTTAGTGGAACTATCAGAAATGTTTACAAATCTCCTTCTGAAATAGCAACTTTTGACGTTTTAATTTTCTCATGAAGTATAGTTGGCCTTCATTAGAATTCAGGATTTTAAGATTCTTGAATATAATCGCTATATAACTTGCACAGAGCTTAAAGCTAATAAACAACATCTTTACTCTATGGTGTCTCTGAGGACACTTTTTTTTTTCCTTTTCTAAACATTTTTACTCATTGCAGGGGACGTGCTGTAGTAGAACAGCATAATGAAAAGTCAATTTGATTATGTACTGCAGATGTGCAAAACAGTTTGAAAGAAATTGTAGAAGAGACAATAAAGGTTTCATAGACCTGTAGAGCCTGGAGCTAAAGTTTTACTTCATTTTCGTGGAGATGACTTGTTTTAGAAATAGTGATCACCTTATCAACATGTGCAAGGTCATTTCACCACTGGCTCAGCAGAGTCCAAACCCATCTACCATAGCAGATAGGAATTGCCACCTAAGCAGGTGAGATTCAGTTTAATTTAAAGGGATTAATTCATTTGGAAAGAACAGAAGCCAAGAGTGCCCCCAGAATGGCACTTTTATTCTAGTTAAGGGCTGAAATGAAGTCTTCAGTCCCTAAGCTGTGAACTTTCCACTCTTATGGAGATCAAGTCCAAGGAAAGGATCAAATCTCACTGAATGGTTCTCTCTGATAAATAACATCTTGGTTAGCAAAGCATTAATTTTATCAGTTGTACCAGAGCTTAATCCTGAAAGGTGTTGTTAGTTTTTGTGCTTACTAAGTACCTCAATTTATAATTACTTCATAAGTAGTTAGAATATCAAGCACTTTACAAGATCAAAGAGCAGCAGGGTTATCTTCTAGTTTTAAGCATCAAAAGTAGAAACATAAAAAATACTCACTTAACCTCCCTGTATACCCACCTTTCAAGCTGATAAATGATATTTCACCTAGATAATTTTCATTAATGTTGAATCAGGCGACTTTATTATAAATTATTATTTTATCTGGCTGCAGAACTATGGGCATAAGCAGCGTGTTAGGAAATGTGCAGTACCCTCCAAGGGCGGCAAATATGGGCTGGCTTAGAAATTCAAATGCCACTAGCAAGCTGCCCTCCTTTGTCTTTTATCTACCTTACTTTTTGTATCATTTACAATAAATGTTATTGTTTAGAAAGATTGTCATAACACACTTAACATTCTCGAATGTAAAGGGAAATATTTGCTGTTGTGCTGCTTCTCTCAGAAGACTTGATTAATTAAGACAAAAATACCTATAATTTTGAATTGTAAAGACAAAGCACTTCAATTAGAATATGGTGAAATGAAACATGACCTAAAAAAATAATTTTCCTGTCAAAATGATTTGCCAAATGCAAGTGAGTGATTTTGATTGATTGTTCTAAGCCTATGTTTTCTAAATATATTATTTCTATCTCTATTATTTTCAATTAGTTCAACATTTCCACTGCAAAATCATTTGTACCTGTTTTCAGCATTAAATTTGCCTTCCCTCTTCATCCAGCTACTTAAATCTTCATCCACAAAGTTGAGCAGTCTCCTGTTTCCCCCCCTCCTCACCACTCAGCAACTGTTAGTCCATCCCAGCAGTGGCCATGCCACATCTTGCCTTCTCTATTTCCAAAATTCAGCTCCTTGTGCTTTTAAAATTTACAGCTCATTTATTTGCTTTCTGGATTAGTTCTGTGACTGTCTTTGAGCTCTTTGTAGTACTGTTGTTCTCTCTCAAAATGTACATGTCAGAACAGGATGGAGTATTCCAGAGCTTAAAAATACATTATGTGTAAGTAATTTTGTATTTTACAGATACAAGTGCTTGATGCAGGAGGAGTGTTGTTCCCTTTCTTTTACTTAACACTCTACTAGTCTATAAAATCAAAATTTTAAGATGAGTTTCATTCTGAGTGATTCATTTGGTCCTTTTCCTGAGGCATTGGCTTCTAAGGCAGAGTTTCCTCTATTGCAGGTGCAAACGGTGTGCCTGGCATGGTGTGGCGTCTGTGGCCAGCCTGGTTTTCAAGTGCCCTGCTGTGTCATGACCTGTTTTTTATCACCTGGTTTGCATTATATTTAGTCTTCTCTTTCTTTACTGCTGGAGTTGCAGATTAGGCCCAGTGTTATATCTAGTGATTAATTTGACTATAACTAAATGATTTCACGGGGACACCGCAAGAACTAGTGATCAGTCAGCTTTTCATCATTAATTAAAAAAATGAAAAGAACAAAAACATTTTTTTAACAGAATGTAATTAAAATATGAAAAGAACAAAAATGTTTATAAACACAATGTCTTGTCTTTCTTACCATTTAGCATTTATTTAAAAATCATGAGTTAAATAAAAAAAATAAATCATAGGAACACATCTAGTTTAACTTCTGAACCTTACTTTCTAGAGTTTTTCCATTATGATTTTTTTTTTGCAAGTGGTAATTTTCATAGAGCAGAAACAGTTTGAGAGGTAAGATAACTTCTCACTGGATAAAAAACAAAAAGCCATTTCGGGTTCCTGAATTTTTAGAGATCTCAAAAATAGATTGGAATGCAGGCCAGCATATGTCAGTGTAGATCTTTGCCAAAGCAGGAAAGCTGGACTATGGCTGTCCCTGCAATTTCTCTGTAGCACTGACGTGTGACTGTTGCTGTCTGTTCACAGCTGGTTATGTCATATGTGACACTGTACGTGGGGCATGTGGCATTGGGATGTGCAATGGGATCCTCAGGTTTCTGTCGATTGCAAGTAGGATGGGGCAGGATGCAAATACTTTTTTCATTATTATTATTATTTTTTAGTGCTATTCTAACACTGCACTACATTCTCTGTGATGTGGAGACATATTTATTACAAGTCATGCTGGAAAAAAAGTGCTGAATTAACAAATAAAAGTCATCTTGTATGTTGTATAACACTGAGGAGTTCTTTTCTGCGTGTGTGGGGAACTGGACTTTTGTCTTGAGTTACTTGATAATATAACATTATTTCCAGATCTTCAGTTTGAAAAGCCCGGGAAGTCATTTCTTTTTTTTCTACTATTCTCTTCTGAAGTGAAAAAGCCTGCTTGTGAGGATGATTAATGAATGGATTTCCTGAAAGAACAGATTGTATCAATTCCCCCAGAGTTCCCATGATCTATAGTGTCATGTCAGTGTGGTTATTTTTATGGCATTATATCATTGCACCTCTGTTTTAAATGGGCCTTGGAGCTGCACAACTAATGGACAGTTGCTAAAAGTCTTATTTTTCTTTCTGAGTAGAGGAAAATGATTAAGCAGCAGCAGGACTAAGGAAAAGTGCCTTGATGGTGAGATGGGGATGAGACACGATGGGAGCGAGGAGCTGCAGGTGTCTTGTCTCTCCAAGCACAAGATACATTCCCTGAACACTTTGCAGAATTTGAGCTTTGTGGAATCACCTTTCAGCTTGTAGATCTTAATGTGTTGCACTGGTCAGAGACCTTACTCTTATTGCAGTTGTTTTCTTGCATATGGCTTTATGGTGAGCAGATAGAGCTAAGCCTCCCTCGATAACACTCTACTTATAACCAGTGGGGTTTCTCTCCTTATAGCAGTTTCTGTTTTCTTAATAGGTGGCATTATTAAATTAGATTTTATTCATTTTTTTTAATCAGTTATAAATAAGTATTCCTAAGAAACAGGTTAACTAACAAATGAGGACATTAATATTTGCTGTCAGTGTGCATGAAAGTGGCTTTTTAATAAATATGGTTTTGGAAAGTGTTCATGTAGTAACTTGTTTTCTTCATTAATATAAACTTGACCTAGTCCATTCCTAATATTATGATGAAAGAAAATGACTTGCACAGTAGTCCTTTCATGTAGGTGGTTAGGTATCAGAGTTAAAACAGTTCTGTAGCTGATTTGACACTATTTAAAAAAGAAAAAGAAATTGTGCATTTCAAACTTACATGTGCCAAAAGCATTTATTTATTTAAAATCAAGAAAAGGAAACACAATTTATTTTTCTTTCGCAATCTCTCCCCACCTTTGTTTTGATAACAGTTAAATAATATTTTATTTTATATGTCTTTGTATTGGTATGTTATTTAGATAAAATGATCAAACAAGGAGAGCACAAGTAAAAGCACAAGTAAGCTAATTTTTTTGTTGTTGCGTGCGTTTGTTTTTCTCTAATATTTGAAGTACAAGAGCTTATTCACAGCTCACTGGAGCAGTTTAGGGTGAGGGAAACTTGGGGGCAGAAGTTCACGCGTGACTTCCAGGAGCGCCGTGAAAATGTCAGCCCTCGCTGATCTGGGGCGCGCAGTCTGTCTAATCAAGGAAATAACGTTCTGCATCTTCCTGTCTGCGAACCCTAATTGATGACTCAGAAACACACAAAATGTCATGTTCGGGTAGTTCCTGTGAGATGACGGTTGCAGCAGCTTCTCTGGTTTCTGCACTTGAAGGGAGTTGGCATCATTTTAGCTGCTCAGAGATGTGAAGGGGAGGATCCCTTGTAAAGGGATTGCATTCTTCCTTACTGACTTAAGATGCTAATGACAACAAGCGTTTATCTCTAAATTCGTTGAAGAGTGTGCTTAAGTGATGCTCATTGTGGCTGTTTCAGTGGTGGCCAATGGCACCAGCAGCATCTTGTTGGACAAACTTTGGGGAAATTTTCCCTGTGAAACAGAAAGAGTTTTGTAGCACTGATCCTGTCATACTTCTGCTTGGTATTTCTCCGTGCTCACTCTTTCAAAACCCCTGTAGGCTTATCCTGAATCATGTTCTAGACTGAAAGCCAAAAGAAAAGAGGAGCAGAGACTAAGGGGAAGGGGGCAGTAGATGCCTACTAGTAAGCTTGACCTCATTAGCTTTGATTTGACCTCATTCAAACTGTTCATGGCTTGGCTCGGAGAAGGTAAAATGTGGTTTTGTATGTGTAAATACATGTATATATGAAAACACATGGTTATAATTAAATATAAAATTACATATATATGTATATACTATGTATATATTATATGCATATATAAATTTTCATATAATATACATCATATAGGCATTTTTGAGCCTTCTCAGGGTAATTACCCTTTTTCCTTTTTTTTTCATGCTATATTTTAACATTTTGTTAGCTGCATTATTCTAATGCATTAAAAACTCCAAAATATTACTGGAAAGACCCAGGAAACACTGACATGCTTAATTACTAATTGCAGCCATGGTTTTCAGGTGCTGCATGCCATCCATTCCCATATATACAAACAGAAGAAGCAGGATTCAACGTTTTCCAAAATTCCTTGACCCCGTGATGAATAACTGATGCAAGCTTCACTAAGACTTATTTCACCAAAGCACTGAACGTTGCCAGCCTACGATATGCTGCCTGGCTTCTTGGAAGGGTTTGGCAAGGCAAGAGGTTAATTGCATCATATTTCATTGTCAGAAAATATTTCAGCAGGGCCCCTTCCTAAGTGGAGTGTCAGTTAAAAGATTATTACCAAACTGTTAATTTTAAACTGTAAAACAGAAGAACAGTGTAAGGGTCAGGCTGGAGTACTTTTTTCCACTCCCGAAACCTTGAAATTAAAAGCCTTATTCCAATTAGTTTAGAAAATGGCAGCTTCTAAGCAAAAGTCATGTAGGCTAATAGTGAAGTTTGTCAGGCTGCTTTATGTATTCCGAGTGCACCTTCATGATTTCAAATATTTTCCCCCACAATACTGTGTAGTTCTCTCCCAAAGTGTATGAATAGAAAATACATCTTACCATGTTATATGCTGCATACACATATGAATATTTGTGTCTTGCATACATAGTAACTGATGGCTTTTATTTCTTTATATCCTGCTTAACTTTAAATTATGCACTGAGCTGACTTTTGTGGAGGAAGGAAGATGGAAAAAAGGGCTGTTTTTAAAGGGTGAATTGGAAATATAATATTATGTGCAATTTATTTCTCTCTTTCAAATATACTAAACAAATTTCAAAATATGAAACTTTGCTGATAGCTCTTGGTAAAGCCCCCAAACATTCCAACTAATCATCTTTCATCTACCTTAAGATGAGTTTCTGTAGCACTAATAGTAGCCAAAAGAAATTTTGCTGGAAATTTAGAAAAAAAAAAAAAGAAAAACACACACACACACATATATATAATTCAGCTTGCTGTACTCTGGCAGAATGGATGTCCAGACTGCTTAATAGAAAACCTCTTTCAATAGGAGAAATCCATAGAGAATGTGCAATAACACTTTAACTATATCCTTAATGCTTATAGCAAATGAATGTCATTCTTATATTAACGCTGCCCGTCTTATTCAAGACCGACCAATTATTTCTATAGCTTTTTCTAGAACAGTAAAGCATAAGAACAATAATTTGCTTTCTCAAGACACAGTGTGGTGTTAATCAGGAGATGCTGCCAGGATCGTTGCATCTCATGCGGGTTAACAATGGTACAAAAATGCTTTTGTTTAGCAATTGATCTAACATATTTTATGAGCGAAAACCTTAAAGCAAAATTCAGCTGTTCAAGGACTTGCAGGCTGAGAGACCTCTGTGATGACTGGGATGGTTTCTGAAGCAGAGAACAAATCTTGCTGGCCCGTCGCTTGAGCAGCAAGCACAGGTTTTGTTCCCCTCTTTCTTTAGATTCTTGTCAGTCCAATTACTTTTTATTCAAAGACTTGAATCCAAAGTTTATTCTGAAAAAATAAAATAGAACAGGAGAACAAAGTAATAATTAATAGCAAAGAATTTCCTCTTGCAATAGCCTAATGCATGTCAGATGTGTCTCTTAAAAATGGCTAATATCATACTAGTGTAATAATATCTAATATCTTGCATTCATTTTCCTATTGAGGATTGATTTTCATTAATTTCCTACTCTTTCTGAGTTCAGGTGGCCAAGTTTTTGTTTTATTTTTAAAGAACAGACCCAGTGACGAATGAGCCACTTAGAAATGTTTCCTGTCTTTCTGGAAAAGTGAAACTCCCAGGGTAGAAAAACTACTATTTAAAAATAAATTTTTAAAAAATTACTACAAATTGATTGGAAAAAAATCAATTAATTTCTGTTTTATGAGATTCAGTTTGAACTTTTGTATGTCTCCCTACCTACATCAGCTTTGTGTTCTGCAGTGCATATGTGGTGGGGGATGTTTAACTTGCTATAGATTCAGGGGGAAAAAAAGGAGTATAAACACACGAATAGCTGCCTGATTAAGGGTATTTTCTGAGGCAAGGATTTATGTTGATGAATACAGAATTTGTTTACAAGCATTGAAAAAAATGTGCAGGAACTGGTCTTTTGAATTTCTACTGCTGACTTTATGTTGACTTGATTTGATTGAGATTTATTTCTTGGGTGTTCTGATGAATTTTCTGGCCTGAAGACCAAGACTTCCATTTTGAATAAAGCAGTGGTTCTATAAATAAACTCCATTAGCAGGGTAGGTTTTACGCATATATATATTAGGCAAAATACATTCTTTTATGATTAATTTTTCATTCATGTTAAAGCTCTAAAAATGTCATCACAAAATCTACAGATCAGGTATATTTCATTCTTTATTGAATGATTTAAGGAGAAATGCATTAATATTATGCAGAAAGTAATCATAGGCATGCCTTATAGCTCATTTATACCAATATCAAACAAATTCCATGACAAGTTAAACACCATAGCCTTTAATCATAGGAAACTGCACAGCACTTCAGCTGCATAAATTAGGAACAATTAACTAAAAACAAAATGAGTTACACACATGCAGCTCATTATTTTTAATTTGAAATTTTATTTATGCTGAAGTTGGTTTCTATCTGATACACCAGATGCTGGGGGGAAAAAAGGGAATAAAATACTGGCTCTGAAGTTAGGCTGGTGTTTCACAGACAAGCAGGGCTGGAGCAAGTGTATGTTTTCATACTGACATCAAAGACGAGCAATGCCATGTTTCCTTAGGTGATTCGTCCCCAGTGCCTCTTGATGAATGCACAAGCATGCAGTTGCAAGCCAATGTGTGATGCTTTTGGTGCATGTCATAAAATTGCTTTACTTTCCCCGTCTCTCCTCACTTTGTGATCATCTGCTCTCCTTCGTACCCAAGAGCACTTCTACATGCCTGAGTGGCTGGAAACTCTCTGTAGTCATCCTGCACTCAGACATGAAAGCCATGGAGATACTTCTTGGTTTACTAAGCTTTGCTATCCTCAGTGTTGGTGAATTTGAAAGGGTTTTTTTGAGTGGAAAGTGTCTTTAGGCTTGTGGCTGCACAGGCACATGTGAATGCAGAATTACAACAGCAGCCTTACTTCACAGCTGACAGATTATTTCAGAGTTATCTCAAGAATCAAATATCTATAGGAAATGTATGCCTAGGTGCTCTATTTGAGCGCCTGTATTAAAATCACACTGCATCAAGGGCATGTGACATGGCCAGGGTCCATGGGCCCAGGGTCAGTGCGAAACAGACCCAGATGAGCTCGGGGCTGTGATGTCCATCACATGGCATCAGATGCATAGATGTTAGTCTGTAATTTTTTTGTTAGTCTGGGAGTTTTATACTAGGCAACCCTTCAGCAAAGACCTCCAAATCTGTCCTGTGAATAACTTCTATGACAGTAATACATTTCCACCTTTTTCTCTAAAATAGTCCTTAATCTGAACACAGCACATGATAGGAAAAACTGACCTTAAATTGCTTAGATTTGTTCTTCTGTACATGGTATTTGGAAGTCAGCTGATTTCTGTCTACAAGACTGAGGTAACTGTTCCAACTATCATTGATGCTATCTATTAAAGTAACCACATGCAGGTTTTCTCCTGCTTGTGTTGTCTCTTTTCACAGACAGCACTTTGCAAGGATCAGCAGTTACCCATGCTGTTCCTGCTGCTTACTCAGATTTTATCAGTTGCAAAGTCTTTCTTTAAGCCTCTCATAATGTTCACCTTGTCAACATTTTTATTTTTGCACAGAATTGTTTTGCTGCTTTGTTAAAATTCATCGAGATATCAGAGGAGAAAAAAAAAAAAAAAACCTCATCTGGAACTATTATCAAAATTCAGGAACCCGAATACCTTTGAGAAGTTAACAATGAAAATTTCAAAGATTTTTTTCTTTTTTAATCTACTTTAAAATTTTTTTGAAAAGTAATTCTGCATAGAATCATGGTAATTTAATGTGACTGTATTGAAACACAGAGCATTTGTCAGAAATGTCCCAGTTTTATGAATGCTTTTGATTTTTATACACTAGCACACTTTAGCTAAAAATTGAGTTAAATGAAAAAAAATCAGCTATCTGTAATTTTGACACTTATTTCATCAGCCCAAAAAATAGATAGAGAAATCACAGCCTAGGCAGGCTGTCCCAGCCTCCTGGCAAAATGCAAGGTTACCATTTCCATACTTTCAAACTAGGAAACTAGGAATTTTCTAACAAGCAACAAATCAGCTTTTTTTTTTTTCTTCAGAGC
>VZSV01000029.1:696964-742201 GCA_013398735.1 Nothocercus julius | reverse complement strand
TTTGTCTGAAGTTAAAATGTGGATGGGATGAGTGGGTCTTTCCATACTATTTTTATGTATATTCTGCTTGTAAAGTGTCTGGGTTCTGTGGATCTGCCTCCTCTTTCTTGCAACTCTGTGGACTCAGTAACTCAGCTAAAATCACTATAAAAATGGCATGGTAAAGAGCAGATGGGCTTCTCCAGGATTGTGTTTTCCATTAGAAAGATCAAGGCTTGCAGATTAAGCATGAATGCACTGCGAGGAAGGGAACAATTAATGACTGATGCCTGGAGTTACTCATGTAACCTACAGGAGGCAGATGCAATAGGGGAATAACACTTTAGTATAATGTTGTATTGTTAGTATGCTGCAGCACAAGAGGATGGACAACTTTTTCCTCATTATTTCAGGGCAAACTGTATCCTCGGTAGAAACTAAGGTCACGTATTTCCAGTAGAGCATTATTTAAGTAGTGATTCACTCTCTAATGTTGAGCAGAAATTTTTCTTTGGGTACAAAGAAATCAATATCGGCAAACAAAATGTTAAAGAGTTCAGCGCTTACTCTGAAGCTTAAGCACTATTTACTCTCCTGGGATAAACCCCAAGGTCCTTTACTCAGGCAAACCCTCTTTGATACCAATGGTGTTTACTTGAATGAAGGCAGAATTAAGCTCAGGATCTAGGTCGTGAGATTTAGCTCACCAACCTGTAAAGACATTTAGCAAGGATTATACAAGCACAGAACTCACACAAATACCCCATTTCACTAGAATCAATTTTAGATAGGAAAAGCCTTTTGATAGGAAATTCAATTTATTATTTTTTCCTCCTGAGGGCAAGAAAGTAAATGACAAAAAAAATACTAAGTTAAACAAATTAACTTACATAAGTTCCAGACTATAACCTGATGTGCTGGGCTTCAAACAGGAGTAGAAGGAGATGACGTTGTATGAGAATTGGGCTGTCTTAGAGGGTAGCATTTGTTTGTGCAATGGCACCTAAACATGATGTGAATGTACCTAATAACTGGAGTATTGGTACTATTTTTAGAAAGGGTTCTGGATTCAAACTCACATTTAGCACATTTAATTTTCATTTATAAAATGACATTGTTTTATTTTAATAGCTCCACCACCAGCTCTAAAGGCGTCACCATCCTGCACCACCGGCTGCTAAATGGAGCCCAGGAAGCTCCCCCAAAGCCTTAGGCACAGTAATAAATCTGAATATATAATATATAATAATAATAAATAAAATAGGCGCAGTAGCAAGTCATATTCCAAAAAAAAAAAAGCACAAAATGAAATAACAGTTAGAAAGCAGCCCTTTTGGCAGGGAGGTGGAGAGGATCTAGCAGCTCTTTTTCCCGTTGAACACCAGCCCTGCTGTCCGTTCCCATGCCGTTTGCCAGCAGATAGGTAATGCTCTAGCTGATAATTAGTCAGTTAATCCAGGCCCTACAGCTCACTTGCCAGGTCCATTAATCCCCTTTCCATTCGGAGGGTGTCTCCACAGCCCTCGTGTGCTGGCCGTCTGTCAGCGCCGGGAATGACAAGCAACACTGGGAATGGGCTGGGATGCTCCGGAGGTAGCTCAGCATGAACATTTCTACGAATTTATGGCCGGGCAGTAAAGAATTTGAACCATTCAGCGAGAGACAAAAGGCTCCAGCAAGTGCTGCAGCCGGACCAGGGCTAGAGTTGCTTAGCTGCAATCCACCAATAAATGTTTTTTAAATAAATGGTTGAGGGTTGCAGTATTCTGGGAAAGGAAAGGACACAGGTGCCTGGCTTAAAGAGCAGCCCTGAAATGGAGGTGACCTAGTGCTTTCACCTTAGCACCCTAGGCTGGGAGGGTGTTGCCAGAGCTGCACCGCAGCCAGTTCAGGTTTTTGAGGACAAGTTGCTGCATTTCTGTTATGCTGCAAAAATAGCAATAGCAGGTTTGCAGCCTTCCTTCGCAGCCTTGATGTCCTGCGCTGAAACGTCAGCACTGGTGGCAATGGAGAGCCAAGGAAAGCTGGCCAGAGACTTGGCTTCAAGGCAGAGGCCCCCCAAAATTGGTTGAAAATCTCTTATTATGCCCATGCCCTTGGTGGGGAGCTGTTAGCTTGAGCAGGAGCACTTATATCCTCTGACAAACTTTGGTTTTCTTCCTTTGTTCCTTCCTGCCTACAGGGTGTCGGGGGGTCACTTTAGCATAAAAATCGAGAGCAAAATACAGGTAAAATCCCGTTCATAGCAAAAGACAGAAGCCAGATGGCTGCGTGAACACACAAGCCGTCTCACTCGCATTTGCTATGACAGCACGCAGTAAAAAGGAAGAATATGGCAGTAAATTTTCTTATCATGGTAATCTGAGACATGAATATAATAGAAATTTTTTTTTTTTTTGAGTGACTTTAGAAGCATTTAGCATGCAGAATTCTTGCTTTCTGTTATTGTCTCCATTAAAAAAAAAAAAAAAAAAGTCATCCACTGCATGTTTTTCCAGATTAGTAGATTTATTTATTTATTTTACAGATGTTGAAAGTACTTTTCCTACAAGGTAGCAAAGCAGGAGGCAAGGCATAGAAATGGCAAGAATATGGAAACCTTCCTCCTCCCCCACCTTTTTTTTTTTTCTTCTAAGTGAAAAAAAAAACGGCCAATTCTTACTGGGCCACTTGGCAGTTTTCTGCGGTCTGTAGGCATATGAATAATCTGGATACATTTATTTGCATCCAGTAGTTACTCTAGTCTTTTTATTCTGTTGAAAAAAAATGCAGCTCCTAAGGGAAATCATGTTCAGGACAAAGTGTTATATTAGAAACTTTTGGGTTAAAACACTTCCAGTGGAGAAAAATGGCCTTTGTGAAAATGTTCATTCATTCCTTTCCCCCTTTTGTTTCTTTCCCACTTCCTTGACTTTTAAGGTGCTTCCACTTTGCACTGAAAAACTGGAAAATCACTACGTATATTTGGTCTTTTTATTCCATTTTTTTTTTTTCTTGGGAAGCTTTGAGATATTATAAAGTAATATCTCAGTGTATCTCTAAGTAATTGCATGCTTAGCATTCAGACTTTAAAGATGTAAAGAAAACAAAGGAGACCTTTACCTGTAGGATGAGCAAGGAAGGAGATGACTGAAAGGGAAGCAGTGCCAGGAAGGACAAATGCAGGCTTTTGCCCTGCCAATACCTAGCACCACCCAAAGCAAACAAAGTAGATGGAAATGAGCTGTGAAGCCTAATGATATAAAGCTTTCCTGCTTCATTTAAATAACCTGTTTCCACTTATCCTTACGTTCTTGGTTAGATTCATTGCCCTGTGCCCCTCAGTCAATATTCTATTTATCATTCAACAGCCAGAGTGGTTACAATCCCTCATTCTTGTGAAAAGAGCAGAAATTATTGATTTAATTAGGAGCAGGGATGAGATCTTGGCTCACTACCTTCTTGCTAACTCTGTTGCTTGCTGTGATTTGCTCGAAGAAAAGTCTGTTTGCTGTATTGCTACTGCCTGCTTAGCTCTGCCTTCAAAACCGTTGGGGTTTTGAACTACTTTCTCCAGAAAGACCTAGGGCATCATCCAGGAGTTCACAGGGTAGAGCTCCTTCGGCTGAAATTGGCCTCTGCAACTCCTATCGTGGCTGTTTTTCAGAAAAGTTTTGTGTATGTGGCTGGGTATTCAGCAAAGTACATCCTTGATTACTAAAGCAATCAGGTCGAGACAGTGATTTTGTGATTCACTTCAGTGATGTGACATTAATACCATATATGAGGTTTTCGGTTTCATTTATAACACCAAACACCCACTCGGCTGCCTTGCTGAGGTTTGTTCTCTTGCCTTCAATTCTCTGTTTATCAGCTTTTTCAGCTGGAGGAAAAAAAAAAAACAACACACACACACACACACACACACACACACACAAAGTAGGTATTTTTGGGGGGAAAGAGGGAGAGACTGATGGCTCTCTTTGTACCAAAGCCTCTTACTTTCTCCTCAATTGATTTTATAAATTACCGCCCGCACCAAGTTGGACTGTTTATCACGCTCCTCCTCAGCAGTGCTGTCAACCCATCGGTGCCTATATGTTGTCCTCCCAATTTGTTTAGCCCAGGATTTCAGATAGACAGATCCTGTCACTCTTATAAATCCAGATTTCATTAGTGATAAAGTGTCTGGCAAAAAGTCCCCGTGACGGGCAGCGTAACCTCTATCTCCCGTACAGCGTAACTAGGTCTCCGATGGCAGCAAACCATGTGGCCGGGATGTCCAGGGCCTACTGAAGCATAATAATAAGTCTTATGAAGAAAGTGGTCCCTGCGAGGCCTCATTACAGGCCTTTCTCTGGCTAAGTTACTGCTCCAGAGAGTGAAAAAGGCAACTTTATAACAGCCGCCCCAAAACAAAATGGATCATTTATATCAGGATCCATCTTTCCTTTCTGGCATAATAGTCACAGAGTAAGACTTGCTAATTGGTACCTAATGCAGTTTGTCATACTGTTTTGTTATGCTGTCATAATTTTTACCATCAATGGGAGCCCATCTTAACACTGAGGCATAACTGTCTCCAATTAACTGATGAAAAATGACATCTGTGCAAATGTACACTGTAAGATTTTGCTCATGTATCCGGGTACAGTATTTTTCTCTGTAGCTCTCTTTCACAGACAAACTAAAATTGAGAGATGGAATGAATTTAAAATAAATAAATAAATAAAGGAGCAGCACTGTTGTTTTCACTGAGCAGATAAATGGTTTTGTGCGGCCTGTATTTCAGTAGGAGTGTGGAAGACAGATACTGCCTAGCCTAGTGTTTGAAAAATAATGCAAGTACCTTAGAGGAAAAAGCTCCAACAGGACGGAAATATCAAAATGTAGAATGAAACCCAGTTGGGGTGTGTTCATAAACTTTGTTCAAAAGTAGGAATAATTTCAAAATTATCATCAGATACTTTAAATTCACCTATGCATATAGCTGTACGTGCATACATATATATGTATATATAAATGTAATGAAATGGGAAACAGTTTACTGTCAGTGTCTTTGATTAGCCTAGCCTAATGTTTAGGT
Organism: Nothocercus julius; assembly: GCA_013398735.1. Lineage (NCBI taxonomy): Eukaryota > Metazoa > Chordata > Aves > Tinamiformes > Tinamidae > Nothocercus > Nothocercus julius. Next base: position 737,157 of record VZSV01000029.1, on the reverse strand, counting down.
AGTCTGTGTAAAAACACTTTAATTTAGTGTTAGAATTTTGTTATTAATTTCATTTAAAATACACACAAATTGTGAACATAAAATATCAGATAGAGACCAAGGGGCCAAAAGGGCACAGTAGGGGTTTAAGTTCCTTCTTCTAGTTGCTCTTACCAGAGGGCTGATGATTCCCCTTGAATAACAATATATGTGATCTTGCAGGGCACGTTATATTTTGTGTAGCTCCCATCAGCGGTGGGTGCTGCAGGTGTGAGACAGAGCAAGGTGCTGACTGCCCCCAGTCTGGTGCAGAAGCTCCCCAGGAACTCGAACATCGAGTCCATGAGGGTCCGGTGGAGTGAAACCGTCTCCAGCTACAGCGGCCTGGCGAGGGCTTTTCGGGATTGCCATGTGGGGCTTGTCTGACAGGCACGACCCTCTATAAATGTGCAAAAAAAGATATAAATGAGCATTGAAATATAAAATTTTCCTCTGCCCACTTTTACCCTATCCAAACCCAAGCTTTTTAATGGTATAAACCTTGGAGAAGACTCTGCTTATGACTCCTTTTGTATTTATAAATAAAGTTGCCTGGAGAGAAACCAGTTATTTGCAGCTAAAATACCAGCTGTGAAAAAGTTGCCTAGTCATGTGGATTTGGGGTTAAAATGATAAATTTCATTATCAGAAAGCAAAAGAGCAATTTCCATTTGGAAATAGCAAATTTCAGTGGAACTTCATAGTTAATTTTATGCTATTTCCTGCAAGATCAATAGACACTGTGGTTTTCTCCAAAACTCAACATATCATTTTGAGCAAAACTGTTGAGAAGCTGCATTTATGAAGCATAATGAAATATAGCTTATCACACACCCCATTGTGGCTGAAATACACTTTGGAAATGTTTCTGTAATTTCATCATTCATACTTTGTGTCCTTTAACAGTGACTGCCTACGTTATGATATAACTTAGTTTAGATTAGCCAAGCTTATTTTCTTAAATCAAATACAATGTGCGTGCTTTTTTTTTTAATTCCATTAAGAAGTCCTGTTCTACATATGGTCCAATATTACACTTCCTCTGAAGTGATTGGATTTTTTTTCCTCTAGTTGTTCTGTTACACGTTCATCTATCACTTGCATTTTTTTGCATCATGTTTTCTTATAGAGATACATAATGGAGAGATGACAATTTCTGTAGGAGAGAGAGAGGAAACAAAAGTGGCTTCTATTCTTAACAGATGTCCTTCTCTGTTCTGATTAGTATCCATACTCACTCTGAAGCTGAACAATTCCTTTTATTTCTCTTTATGAAATTTTCTTCATACTTTTAATGAATTTTCCAGCTATCCCTTCTACATGTTCCTTAGACTTTATGGTCGGATTTCCTGAATCGGTAGCATAGTACCCCAAAGAAATACTTGGTGTTATATAACATAATGCGGTTCCCTAACTCTTTTGTTCCCTGAATGTATGGTCAAGCTATTCAGCAATGCATATCTTTACCTTGCTGCATGCTGAGATATGTTCTAGTTTAAGGACATTTTTTTTAACTAAAGAAAAAGCGTGTCTTTGTCAAGCTTCAGTATTTTTAGGCACTTTCTCCTCTGACTTCGTATTCAGTGAAGTCGTGTAAGATTTCTCTGTTGCTTCAATCCATGTCAACTTGGATGAAAGAGCCGTGCTCATTCAGGGACCCCAAGAAGGCTTGTTTTGTTTTGCTCAGAGAAAGACAACCTGGCGTGTAAATCAGCCGTTTTTAACACTTCATTAGGGAGCAGGCTGGTAGTTTAAAAATTACTCTCTAACATGCTGTTTTCCAAAATTTATTGTTTGAATTCACCACTAGGGGAAAATCACAATGAAGATATTTGGTGCACCTGAAGACAGAGAACTGTGAAACTGCTCTTCCTTTGCCCCATGAGTTAGATAATCCACATCCAATGCAGAAATCTGGGGGTTTATTTCCTGCTGGTCAAAGTGTCAATGAATGACAACCCTGATTCCAGTAACTACTTTATTATTTGAATGTTGATTTCCACCATTTTTTGGATTCTCACGGATGGAAGCATGCAGGGAGATGTACAAATGTGTTTCGTTTTGAAGCTGCTTGAAGTCTATGCCCATAGATTTGCCTTGCCAGATTTCTCATATGTTTAAATTCAAGGCATAAGTTGCAAACACATGCTTTTGTAACTTTGTAAATAGTTTTTGTAAGCAATTTCCATACTGGGGAGAAAAGGAAAGGAAGGAAGAAAGGGTGGTAAGAGGTGTTTTTAATACCTCATTTGAGGAAATAAGAAAAAGACTTTGTTTTTACACGAGCTATATATGTTTTTATATATATTTTCACACACTGTACCCCAAATTTCTGTAATCCAGGTTATGATTAGTGTGTATTGCCCAATTTAAAAGGAAACCTTAAAAACATCAAGTAACTGAGGATAATCTATTGTCAAGGGGAAAAAAAAAGACATTCAAAAAGATTCTTAAAAGATATTTAAGTCTTCTCTAGCTCTCCTCAGCGTTTATGGAGAATTTCACCTCTTGTCAGTTTTCTTCTTCTTTCCTTTTTTTTACAGGAGTATTCTTTTATTTCCCTATAGTCTCTTTTCCTATCATATCTACTTTGTTAGTCACTCAGAGCTTACACATCCTTCATGCAGTATTTCAGTACTAACTGATCAACATAACCGTGTACTTCCAATTGCTTCCTCTGCTCCTTTATAAACAAGCTGAAGGATTTCCCCCAGAAGATGAATTGCACACTTGATCTTTTTCAAGATATCTGATTTATCTTCTCATAACAGTCATGCCACCCTTTATTCTTATATCACACCTGTTTAATTTAAGATTAGCACTTATATGCCTAATGTTTAATACATATTTGAAAGTTTCTTTGAATCTGGTGGTAAAAAAGATTTTTAAAAAGTCTCTTAAGTGAAAATGGATTTTGCTATTGGAGGAAAGTAAAAGGGGAGCAAAAAAAAAAGTGTTTAGTAAAGGGGAAAAAAAAAAGCTGATTTTAATACTTCTTTTTTTCCTCTCTATTAGGATACTTGAGCATCTGAGCTAAATTTAATCTGAAAATTAAAACCCTTTAGTCACAATCCTGTGCCACATGCTCTAGGTGACCCCGCATGTGCAGTGGGGTTGGACTAGGTGATCTCTAAAGGACCCTTCCAACCTTAATGATTCTATGATTCTGTTTGGTGTAAATATCAACAAAATTGCTGGTTCACACCTGTTGCAAGGGCTATGCAATCTTCAAGAGAGATTAGTAACAAAAGAGCCCCATGCTAAACAGTGTTGTAAATTCTCCAGGAAAAAGCTGCATCTTTCAAAATAAGCTACACACTGAATTTGCAGCAGAGCTCTATTACTTTGGGGGTCAATCCTATATTTTGCTGAGCTTGCACAAGAACAAAATCATGCAAACAATATACTGCCAAGCCTTAAAGAAACTCCCTAGCAAGCTCTCTTTCCTATCACCTTCCCCAGTTTTCCAGTGCCTCTATAAACTTTCTCTTCTATTTTACACAGAATTGAATGGTTGCAGAACTCTCTTTCACACTATGACTGTATATTTGGGCAAAATTTCCCATCACAGTTGCTGCATCAGTGATCAAACTATAATTGGTTGTGATCTTATGCTCCTCATAATTGTGTCTCCTCTAGCTTGACGGTGGATAAAACTTCTATTAGACTCTGAAGGACTCAGACTTCAACTCAGTCTTTCTAACTGAAAAATATGAAAAAGTGGAGCAAGCAGAATATGCTCAGCCAGAGCAATATTGCCTTTGAACAGAATAATTTCAGTATACATTAATGTCTCAGTCTTTGTTGCTAGTGTATGGCACAGGCATTAGCTCTAGATGTGGTGGAAGGGATTCTTTTCCCTGACTGCAGAAGATGATTAGAAATTTTCTGTGGTCCTTTATGCCATGCCCTTTCTGATCTGCTGATCTGCTCATCTTTTGATTTGAGTGGCTGAAAACTGTATAGAAAAACTCAGTACTGGACTGTTCATTTTCATTGTCTTTGCTTTTCTCATTATTTCTTTAGAATTTTCTTTCCCCTGATAGCAATGCAGACTAAGTTAATGTTTCCCCATTGTGCTGGGACAAACACAATTTAAATTGTTTGGAGTTTGCACAACTATCTGATGTCAAAGATTGCATTTGTATGTTTGGTGTGAAAGAAAAAAGATTATGTATATGAAGATACTTCATACAAAGGAAGGAAGGAGAAGAATATGTATATATAAAAAAAAAAAAAAATCATTGAATGTTTTAATGCTCTTCCTGAAATTGTGTGACTCCGTTTCCACTTCTAGACTCAAAACTATGGTATGAAGGTCTAACATCTAAGTTTGTGTTTGTCATTCTAAAAAGCAGTTGGCAGCTTGCATCAAAAAGAGGAAAAAAAAAAGATTTAATTTAAAGAAATCTGAAAATGATAATGGGGAATGCAATGCCAAAAAGCTTGTCATTTTCCCACCAAAGCACAGCATTGTTGTTTAGAGAGAGAAAAGATACAGTACAATTATTATGGAATAGGTATTTTTCCATTCAGACTGAGTTTCTATACCCATCTGGATAAACAATCTGTGCCAAATAATCATAGATGTAAAAGTGGAACAAAATAATATTGAAACCATAATCTCAATTGAATTTGAAAGGCATTTCTTAATTCACATGCCTATCAAGACATCCAAAGAATGTATTTCAATTTAGAGCCATATCTACAAGCAGCTATTTCCAACCTTTCCATTAACTGAAGGTATATCAATGCTTTCTTGTTTCATGGTCAGAGTTCAGTTACTTTGGCCCCACTATGTTTCTAAAGTGTTCAGATCAAGCTAAATGGCTTCACATTGTTCAACATCTTTCCAATTTTCTACTGTAGAGAAGCAGATAGAATACATGCCTTGCCAAGTGCAAGAAACGGTAGGATCAAGTGTTGAGTTTCAATCTCAAGTTTCAATCTGTTTCATCTCATCGTCTGATTTACAGTACCTTTGTGTCCGTTGAAATAGGTGGTTAAACAGCCTTTATTGTAAGGCTTTATGCTCACAATAATGCTAACAGACCAAAATAATACAACTTTCTGAAAAAGAAGCTTGAAGCAATCTCTGAAATCAGGCACAGCAGAGACTCCTTGTTCTGGTACTCACTGAAGTAAGGATGTAGCAAGGAAAGGTCTGCATTAAATGATGCTTTTAAGACACCATCAAGGCAGCATGCCTTTGTGTACTTTGATTATTTGCATGCTATTAGGAGAATACAATAAAAGGTGGAGGTTTGATTCCTCTTCTTCACATAATACCTATAAGATGTAAAATATTTTGTGAAGGATAACTCTCTGAGCTGATGCTTGGATTTAGAGAGAGTCTCTGATTTATTTCCTTCTGTCAATTTCTTCTTTAACAAGAAAAGATTGTTGTGAGGGTCCTGGTGTATCATCTGCTGCCATTGTCAAATGGGTGTCCAAAATAAACATCTGATTCTTTACCTAATCCATAACCTAAATCACCAGCCTTCTCATTTTCATCCTTTCACAGACTAGGGCTAAAGGAATTGTATAGATCCCTTCCATCTCATACCACCTTATGCCCTCACAGTTCTCTCTAGGTGCGTACTACATGTCACTGTCACGGTCTGCCAGTCTGCAGCAACACCCAGAACTTCCCTGGCTTCAGGGAAATTCACTGGAGGATTTCTGCAGCTCTTCACTCATTTTCATCACTCTGCAGGTTGCTCTTCTCCCCTCCAGAAATTATTTTGTACTATCCTAGCTGAGGTCATGTTAGGAACCCAAAAAGCCTGAACAGCAGAGCCAAAACAGGAGAACTGGAAAAGAAAAACTCATTTCTTAAACCAAAACTGGCTGCAAGGAAGACATTTCTGAGTCATGTCAGTTCTTATAGTGGGCACTTCTGTCATGCTTTGGTATTGAGGGGCCCTGTCAAAGACTCCCTTGCCCTGGTCTCATTCAGAATTTTATCGCTAATTTATATTTGAGAATTGCTGCAGTTTGATACAAGTCTATCACAAGACTTATTACATATTAGGTACAGAGAAAGTACTCCTCTTGCTTTCACGAAAAGGAAGCTGTTCTGTGTTACCATGATGCTAAATTTGCCTTAGCTCATGCTCTCTTCTTCTCAGATATGCGTGTGAGGATAAGTGTTTTTATTTTTTTTCCTCCTACTATTTTAACAAAGTTAATTCTCCTTTTTTTTTGAGAATTCTCTTCAACAAGGCTTCTTCTCTTTCATCAAGGCTTTAATTTAGATGCCATACAAATCACTAAGGGCTCTGACCCATTGGACTATCACCGACTCCCTGAAAAAGGGACTCCCATCGGCGTCAGATGGAATTGCTCATGTGCAGCGAGGCAATGTTGATGACCCATCAGAGAGGGAGGCTTAGTTGATAAGAGTTTAAAAGAAAAAAAAAATGAAGAAAGAGCAGGGAAATGAATAAATAGGAAAACTAGGATGCTGCTAAAGGAAGTTTTTTTTTTTTTTTTTAAGCGAAGTTACAGACTGAAAAATCTAGATCACAGTGATGTATAAAAAGTGGAATCCAATTCAGACATAAGAAGAGACAAGATGGGAGTGAATTTTAATAAAGAAAAGCAGTTGCTATAGAAAGGACATTTAGCTGATCTCAAGAAACTGTTTAAGGTTTTTAAATGAGTTCAATAGGAAGAAAAGTATCAAAGTCCTTGGAGTAGCATGTAGACATTAATGAGTAATGACAGTTATTCCAAAGTCTGTGAGCCATCTTCTTTTATGTAAGTTACCAGAACTTTTAGTAATGGTTTCAATTTATAGCAGTGGTTTTAACAGGGAGGTGATTGTACTGAGCCTTTTATCTTCAAGGAAAAGACCGACAGATTAGGTAGCTTGTTACGCTGTGTGAAATGGTAAGGTCTTTCCTATAGGCATCTTGAATTAGTTTTCATACTTCATTAAAATGTCTTATAAATATGTGCATATATTCTTGCAGAATTTTGCAAAATATTGTGGAATCTGGGTAGCACAGGAAATCTTGGGAAATCATAAATTGCCGTAATTATAATGGTCTTCCACTGTGGTAGTCCATGTATTTCATATCATATCAGATTATATTATATATAATTGATCTATACTTATAGATAAGCTGCATCCTCACAGGGTGGTTGAGAGATGAAGATATAGACCTGGAACAGGACCTGAGGCAGAGGGGATTAAAGGAGCTACATTTCAGTAGCAGAGGGGAGCGCTGACTGACTGAACTCCTGGTCTCTCCCTCTCCCTTGGATCAGTCTTAAAAGCCGTTCTCCCTGCTAGATATTAAAGAGAGAGCCTACCTGCTACATCTCCTCCACTCTCATGAGGAAGGCTAAATTTTTTTAATACAAAGAAAATAAAGATATAGTTTCCACCACACGAAGTTTTTAGCAGGCCTGCATATTGTGGTTAATCTCTAGATCTGTGTTCGTGGCCCAAATAGTATATCTGAATTTTCCTTTTGGATTTTTTTTTTTTTTCGGTGTGATCTTATATGCTTGCTGAGACAAGATAAGTTACAGTATTTATAACACGAGCATCCTGTTGCCTCTGAATACTGTGTCTTTCCTTGCAGAGAGCTCTGATTTTAATACAGGGCTGGTCTTTTAATTCCCAGGCCACTCTTGATCTGCTGCTTCAACACCTCCATAATAGATCTTTTTTTTTTTTTTTTTTTTTTAACTGTGGCTTCTGCACATATATTTCCTATTCTTTCTGACATTAGGAAATTCTCTTCTCCCATACATAACGTGCTGTATTGTTTTACATTATAGACCAAACAGAATTTATCCTAATATGTGCTTTCAGATTCAGTAATGAGTTTCTCTTCCTAGTATGAGCGTAGATATTTCTACTTTGATAGTTAAAGTTCAATTCAATACTAGCTATTCTTTACTAAGAATTCTTTCCTCACGCTGAATATTTCTTGTCTTCCCTCTATGTGGGTTCAGCTGTACAGAAGTTTTTCATATAGCCTGCACACATGAACATGTTTCTAGCTTGCAATTTCAAAAACTTCCTTAGATGTCTAGAGATAAAATATGTCCCCCTAAGCAAATTTCTATAGATTTCACTGTTACTTATTTTTCTGTTGCATAACTCTCCTGTAAAAACATATCAGTTATTCTAACAGGTTTTATCGTTATATTCTTCTATTCCCAATTCTAGATCATTGAAAAATGGCATGTTCATCGCAGTGAATTGCAAATGTTGTAATAGCTTGAGTCCACTCTTGTCTCCATGTCTTGTGTGCTTTCCTGGTTTGTGCAATTTGACATATCTGTTTTGACTTCTTTACATCCTTATTACCTCTCAAATTTGTACTTTCTGAGATGCTGGTTCACCTATCTCCATGGCTACATCTTACTCTGTGTGTGTGATTTTTTTTTTTTCAGATTGTCATGTCCTAAAAGCTCTTCCCAAGTTTAAGCAATATCTTTGGGTCTTTGATTCCACTCATTAACTGATCGTTTACAGTGAAATCTGCAAAGTCGCTAAATGGCAAGTGTAACTCATCAGTTTAAGGTGTGAGCAAAGGCCTTTTCTGCAAAATGTTAGTTGGTTTACCTGCCTAGGTTTACATACCTTGTCCTCATCTGGCCTTGAAGGAATTCATAGTCTCATCAGGCTAGCAAGATATTAGTCAGAAGTTCAAGCCTCTATCTAAGAAAGCCAAGAATAAGTTTGAAGGAATTTGTAGTGGTATCAAATTCATAGCAAGGTTATAATTTTACATGTAGCCTAATCACATCATTGTTGTGGTCAAAGTTTATGCTTGACACTTATTCATCTTTTATTGCATAACTAAAATTCAGTTACCTATCTCTACTGTTTTTTGTTAAGCATATATTTCACTGATAATTTGCAATACTATTTCTTCATGAAGAAATTATTCTTTTTATTCACCATAAATAGCATTTAATATATACATTATTATAATTAAACCATATTACAGTGAATAAGCTATCCATTTCCTGGCATATCTTTTTCAGAGTAAAATCATTTTAAAAATTCAAGTTCTGAAATTTTCCTGGAAAGAGAGTGTATACTTTTATTGCCAATTCAAATGGGCGAATGTAGATTCCATCAATCTTTGATTTCCTTTAATAATTCATGAAATTTTGTGAATCAGCAGGTAATTGGTTCTTACAGACAAGCCTCTGAGCTTTTTTCCTCGTATTCAAGAGTTTCATGAATTTATGCCTCTGCATATAACATTTAGTGCCTTTAAAAGGGACATTAAAAAATTTCCACTTACATACAAATGACCTTTTAAACAGCACCTATGATTGATTTTCAGTAGGTAAAATAACATCCCTTTACTTCCTGGTATTTAATTTACCTGACAGAACTCTCTCTCCTGGGTTTTCTCAAGGGATTTTGAGTAAGTTATTCTCAGGATTATTGTGTATCAAATTACCATAATTTCTAATGAAGTAGTAAATTAAAGGTGCTGAGAGGACGACTGCTAATTTGGGTATTCCTAACTGACTTGGAAACCTGTCAGTCATTCTCCTATCTGTATTCTGGGTGGGGGGAAAAAGGGGATGTGGAGAGAGGAATTAAGTACAGTTTTTCTTTCTTTTTTTTATTTTAAGTGTTGCGGTGATTTAGAAGCCTAACTTGTATTGAAAACTAATAGAAGCATTGGAAAGCTAAAAATAGGTGCATGGAGGTATATATCTCACTGAAAGTCTACAACAATTAAGCTCTTTAATTCTCTTTTGAGAATGGTATCTAACTGTCAATTTATCTGATAATTTCTACCCACAACCTTTGTTTATTTTGCTCTGCTCAGAGGTTTGCTGGGCAGGCTCCGGGGCAGGGATGGAGTTCTGCTGCTCATTCCTGCGCCTCCAGGAACGACTGTGCCTCCTTGCTTCGGTTTTACAACATTGGTACCCTCAGAGGTCTGTGCCTTCATCATCGTGCTGATCAGATGCTCCCTGAGGCCCTTCTGCTGAGCAGGTTTTCTGATACCTCTTGAGCACATAGCTCACACTGCAGGTAAGGGAATCTCCATAGAGGCTCTGGTAGATGGGTACCTCTTCTTCCTTTTTTGATGAATTTTCAATGAACCTGAATAGCTAGAATACTTTTGATAGCTCTGGGAAATTTGATGGGTAGAAATTGAGGGTAAGAAGTTTTTAGAAGTTATAAGAAGGACATATGTATACCTCTATTCCCATTATGACAATAAAAAGCTAGTTTGTTTACAAAAAAAATAACTTTAAAAAATGCTTGCTTCACTTTCATTGAAAAGCTGAATAGACTAACGTGGATTAAAAAGTCCATTTTAAATTAGCAAGGCAATTTAATTTAACAATTTTAAGGTCCTTAGGTTTCCCAATTCTGTATTACTAAATCAAGTTAAAAACTAAGCTCCCTGGCTTTATTGCTATTTTAACCTAAATAAAGTACACACCTTTCCTCAGCAGAGCTTTAATCTTAATCTTTCTTGTTCTTCTTATTCAATATTGAAGCGAAACTGATCATAACAATTATAGAAAACAAAAACAAAAAATTCAAAACATCAAAACAATCCCCAAAACATGTATATACCAAGAGGTATATGATACCCTCAAGAAAACTTGAAAGAAATGTAATTAAAATGACCTTTTTCCCCTTGAAAAAATCTTTTTCATTGAAGCACATCCTATTTAAGTAATTCTGCTGTAGAATAGTCTTCATGATAAACCCTGTCTTACAGGTTCAGTGATTTAATCAAAAAGTCCACCTTACTGAAAATGCTAATTTTGCATTTGGGTAAAACAAGGCCCAGAGGGCTTGAGTGAGTTCCCAAGGCCAGTGCCATGACTCCTGGTAGCCTGATTTCTGCTAGGCTACCAAAAACACGAGTTTGCTCCCCAAGCAGAGATCCACACATCACAGACCATGTCCTGCTCCTGTCTGGACACTGCTTTGCCTGCAGGGATGCAGCTGCTCTACCAGCACCCAAGGTGGAGGACCCCTTCATCAGCTTTGCACAACAGCTGTGATGTTAAAGAGCATGTTTCACATCTAATGCTCTCCCCAGACTTAGCTCTAGGATTTATGTATTCATGACAGTACCACATACTACTGCTAAAGCAACTTATGGCGTGCTGCTGAGAAGGGGCATATCACCTGTACCCGTGCCTACCTACATGATATGCTCAGTGAGAGAGCATTCCCTCTTGAAACTTTGACCTCAGCTGTGGTACCTAAGCAATATTCATCTCAATAGATATGTTTAAGACGCATTCATGCTCTTCTTGATGAAACACCAGCAACAGATTTACTTGCTTGGAAATGAGCTGCTATATTATATCTTGTGATCTGTGTATTCATCTACTTCAGAAGAAATGAGGCGTGTGTGAAGATCTGCTGCTGAGTAGGTCTATGTGTCATGAATTAATCTTCCTGCAGTTCATAGAAGAGGTTTTGAGTACATGGTACCATATATGGTTTTGGGATTGTGGAGGGGAAGTGGAATCAGTTAGAAAGATTGATTTGAATGCAAATTCACTCTTGAGATTCACTTCTACTTGCTGTGAAATAGTAGCCTATAAAGTTATAAAACCACATTAATGATTAATTCATAAAAACCTAAAAACTTTAACATAGGTTTACCAATTTGCCTTCCGTTTCTCAAGACCTGAACTGAGAACCTGTAAATAGTTGCAAGCTGATTCTGAAAAATTCAGAATAAAATGAGATGCTGACATACACAGTTCTGGATCTAATATAAGTTTATAGATTTTTCTTCAGTAGAACTATGCTATTTTTGGTCTGGGGAGGCTGATGTTTAAGGCTTTTTTTCAGGACTCTGATAGGAAATTTGGTTTTGTGCAGCAGTACAGTATTTTACCCAGATTGGTGTATTGCACTTAGGATGCAATTCTGCAAACACAGAAGCATATGACTTTGAAATCAATGGCTGTACTCATACAAGTAAAATTGCTCTCTGGTTGTACTGTTAGCAGGATCAGACTCCTAATTAATGGTTGTAGTCCTGGTGTTTAGTAAATGAAGAGAGAACAGAAGATTGCTGTTTATACAATTATGTCAGGGAGTTTTGCAATTAGTGTTCAAAACTTCATTTTAGTACTTTATTCAGCTCCTCCTTCCCATGCTAACAATTAAGGTCCCTAGTCACATAACATCCATTAAATTGTCCATGTTGTCTGAGGCACTGATATACAGTCTCATCAGCTACTGTATAAGCTCTTATTTCACCTTCATGTACTAATATAGTCTTCACTATTGAATACTGATGGAGGCTAAGTAGAAAAACAGATCTCATCAACATTTTGCACATAGTGTAAACAAAACAGATGAAAACTGACTCATCCGTGCCCACTTAAAAGATTAGTGTTGTAACAACCCTTCTTAATTACCTTTTAATCTTATCTTTAAATTCATTCCCAACCTGACTGTATCGAATGTCTTCCATCCTATAATACAAGCTTCCTCTTCTGCCAAGCAATCAGACACTTACTTCATCAGCACTGAACTTGTCAGTGAAAGCAAGGTGACAAATCCTGGCTCTGCATTGCTGTGTTCAATAGAAGTCAAAGAGCTTTTTATGTGGCACAGCTGCTACACAGCCCTTATAAATTATTTATGCTTCTCCCATTCCCAAACTCTTTAATCCATTGCCAGCAGGACCTTGTAGTGGTGTCTCTACTAATCACAACGTTGCTGTAAGCCCTGAAGATATTTGCCAAACTCCATTGCCTTACAGGTTCAGGACCCTCATACCAATATGCAACCAGTCCCTGGGGTTTGTCTGACATGCATCTTCTTCTGCTTCCTTCTGCTAGAGTTACTCCACTGCCACAACACGAAATTCCCATTATCTCAGTGGAACAATTTAGACCTTAGATCCAGGACTGATTTCTTGCCAAAAGAAGTGAAGAAATGCAGTGGGAAATATTCTGCATTTGGTGGCCAGGCATCTACTGCTTTTTGTGTTTGACAAGAAAGTTGAACCTTGGATTCCCTGCTTTTTAGATGGGAGCACTGAAACAGAGGTGTCCTGTGCTGGGCTTTCTCTTCTTTTTGAATTCACAAAGAAGATGAGAAGGGACCTGGTTTTATCCTAAGATGAAAGATTTTTTTTTTTCACCTCTAGACAAAAAGAAAATGTTTCTCGCTTTAGGGCTGAATATAGACATAATATGAACAGGGACATTGGTGGGATGAGAAGAGCTTCTCTCTATCATCTGGCTGAGCCAAAAGGACAGTACTAATCGCACGTGGAAGCCAGTTTCTCAAATTTTGCCCATTCAGTTTGAATTTACACTGCTGAACATCACAAGGCATTGCCAGTTTATAACGAAGTCAAAGTAGGAATTTGTAGTATAAAGTGCAAAACTGTCCAATCCCATTAACAGTAGTTTCAAAGCACAAAAGATCTCACCAAGAGAGAAAGAGCTAATGTGATGGAAGTAAGCAATTACAGGCCTACAATATCGTGTTTGCATTTAACTGAAATAAATCAGAATTGCAAAAGATACCATTTGAAATATACTTAGCAATGTAGAACATGGATACTATTAATAGCATTAAAGGAATACAAATGCATTCATCCAAATGCCAAAAATCTTACTAAACATATATAGAATACGCTGCTTTTGCACAAGGATTGAAATTAATAGGCGTGACCTTTTTCTGGCTTGCTCATAAATTCGGCATGTTTGCAAAACAGGCTCAGCAGGGAGATTTGTTTGTGATTTTTTTTTTTTTTTTAAACATCAAGCAACAAAACTTACAATCTTTATTTGGTCCTAGTAGTCTCTTAAATAACAAATATTGTAACATGCTGTATCCTCTCTGCATCTTGGCAGTATTAGAGGGTTAACATCGAGATTTGTTTACCAGCAAACATCTACCCCGATTTAGCTTTTTCAGCAGATAGTCTGAACTTTACTCATAGGCAATAGTGATGCTTGCAGCCAAAATAAGAAAAGGTTGAACTGAATGAATAAACGCCATTAATTACATCTCATTCAGAATGCACACAGCAAGGGCTCCCTATTGACTGGTTGATTTTCAGTTCCCAATATCCCCTGGTCAAACATATGTACTGGTATAATGATAAGAAATCCTGCATCCTGCTAGGTACTCATGTAATCCAAGATTTTCTATTCAGTAGTGGCCAATTATAATATTTCAGAGGAATATGTGAGAGCTCCATTGTGGAAACTACCTGCTCCTTTGGGGTCTATCTTCCTCCCCCCAGCAAACAGCAGCTAACTTATGTTCTTAAACTCAGTGATTTGCATCTCTTGTATCCTTTCCATATTTGAACTTTGCATTACCCATTTGTGCATCTAGTCCTTCCAGCAACTATGTTAGAAAAGCATGTTGTGAGAATTGCTGTTTGAGTGTCATGCATTGTGGAGGATATATTTAATTCTCTGTGCTTGTAAGTTAATTCTTTCCCTTTCACTAAATATCATTTGTCTTATAGTATGCAAGGGAGAAAATAGACTGAGCTTCTCTGAATTTCTGCGTATTTTTAAAGTCTCTTTGTGCACCCCAGAAATTTCTTAGGCATTTGGTACCCTTTGTGGAAGCCTGCTTCTCCTTCCACCTCTGTCAGGAGAAAAATATCTAGAATAACAACTCTTTTTGTTTTCTTTTTCTAGTCACTTGTTTTCTGGCAAGAGACAAGGAGGATATGGAATAAGTTTTATTGACTCTGCACAAATAATATTAAAATATGGGGATTGTACAGTGATGTCTATTGGGTTTGAGATGTGGTAGGCCTAGTAACGTCATCAGGAGAATATTTCTCAGAAGGCACTGAGAGCCTAGCAGGAGGTGGTGCTCCGTTCTGCTGCTCCCTCTGCCCAGCAGCAGCTTCAGTAAGCTCGTGGGTGGGAGAAGGTGCGAATGCGGTGGCATTGCTGGACCCACAGGGAGCACTTGAGGGAACTCCCCAATTTCAAAAGCCACCAGAATTCGGAGTTAATTTTCTGCTAATAAAGTTGTGACCTTTTCAAATATTCGGAATTGCCGTTTGGGTCTTGCAGGGCACTGCTTTTGGCAATTGCATAAACTGCTATCTAAGGAGCTGGTTGTACTGCCGTTTTAATAGATATTTGAAGTGTACCTGAGAGGGCTGTGAAATACTTCAGAAGAACAAACTTTCCTAAGAACACCTTCTTCTTCTGTACAAAACCAAATCTCAGTCATCTGAGAGTGCTCAAGGCATGCAGTTTCATTAGAGCATAGGCTTCCCATTTTAAGTGCATTTTTAAAATGTAGTTTTAGCAGATTATAGCTAAGACATGTAGCAAATTGCATACTAGGAGAAAAAGGCAAATAAATTGCATCAATAGGCATACACAAAGTACTATTGGAGATTTGAATACGGAAATAAATGTAGGAAGCTTCCACTGACATCAGCAGTTAAAGAAGGCATCAGTGGCCAGATGACCATTGTACAGACTCACTGTTCATAGCTAGTTTGAGGAAAGACTAAAAGCTGAGTTAAAATGTTTGTTAGTTCAGTGTGTGAACTTTTAAGTTGGTAAAATTTTCCCAAACAGACTTTAATTAATGGGCTGATTTTCAAGCCAATGTTTTGTATATTTTTTTATTACTAATTATTGCAAGCAGTAATCCTTAGTTGCCTAGATACCTTATTTTGACCATTTCTTACAACTGCTATCTCCTGTGAGATCACTGTGAAGAGGCAGAGAGGCCATGAAAATAGGTTAATAAGAGGTCATATGGCCCTTTCAGCACTTTTTGAAGGCCCATCATAGTTCTGAGCCTGTGGAGAGCTTGCTGATAGGAAACTGGTGTTAACTGAAATAAAAGATAGAAATGATACTAGGTTTCTGATTTATTTTTAGAGCAGAAGCAAAGCTAAGGATGAACGGTATGGGTGTCGGTGCTGCTATGTGGTGGCAGTTCTGTTTTGTCCCCCTCACTTTGCTAATTTTCTTAACCAGTGGCATTATGGACAAAATCACAACTTATATTAGAGTTACATTATAAAAGGTACCAAAACTAATTTTGCTGAATTTAAAAATGCCAATACAATCTCAATTTGGTCTTTCTCCCTCTTTCAGAAAAAAATGCTTTGTTTAATTATACTGCAGTGTGGTGCTTACTTTGCTGGGCTCTTAACTCTTTCAACCCTCGGGTGGAAATGGTGTTGGAGTCTGCGCAGCTGAGAGAGTGCTGTTACACTTGGATAGTTCAGAAGTGCAGCATGAACGAAGAATGAGGTAGGAAGGGGAAACGGCTGGAAATCGGGTTAAGGCAGGTCGGCTGCCCTGGTGTACCTAGGTTTTGCCTGTGTCCCTCCTGCAGACTCCTTCGTGCCAGCAGGTCATCCCTGATCGCGTGTCCTGCTGCTTCTCAGTTCCTAACCTGATTTTCTGGGCTCTGGTTTTCAGAAATGCTGATCATTCACTCCCATGACAGAAATCACAGTGATCGCTGTAGTAAGGACAATACCGTGCCTCAGAGGCTCATGCAAGCCAATTTGCACAAATAACCTCACTTCACCCTGCTTGGTTTGCTACATGAATACTGTTCTGTTAACATGGCTTGTGTGTGTATTTTATGCTCTGAAGGTTGGTACACTGGTGTAAAAACAATATTCTTTTTCTTTTCGTGGTTACAATAGAAGAAAAAAAAAAGAAAAGAAAAACTTTGCTATGTTGGAGTAAAACCTAAAGTGCTCAGGTCTCAGGTGTGCTCTTTTACATTTACTTGAAAAAGAATTGTGCCCTCAGTTGTTCATCGCAGCCCTGTCAACCAGAAAGTGGCAAAAGACTGGATGAGCATCCCTAAACTTTTCCAGTATGAAGGGCTATGGATTTGCTTGTCCTCCCTGCTGCAGATGTTTGACTTTGCCTTTTACTTATTTGCATTTTCACTGTGTTTTAACCTTGGCATGTGAATTGCCAATCTAATTCATATGAAACCAGGTTTTGAGTCCTTAGCTCTGTCTGCAGTCCAGTGAGGCAAAACATTTGACTTGAGCTGCAGCTGTGAGTGGTTAAGTGCCTAAACAGCAGTTCCTCAAACCTTAAGTGATTCTCGCACTCATAACTTTGCACCTCGGACAAATCCAGGATCAATGAGAGATTTTCTTTTTCTTTCAATCTAACCTGAAAGAAAAGAATAGCCTTTAATTATAAACTGGCATATGCAATTTTTGAGCTGCAAAGTGCACATGTATTTTTCTTATACAGCTGTTTTTTGAATTGAGCCTTTTGTACTAGCTGCATATAGTCCACCATACCTAATGAAAAGAGAGTTAGCCAGTTTCTTCAAATTGTTCTTGGGAATGGTGCCACCACAGCAAATAACAATTGTCTTATCAGAGGAAAAAACAAATTCTGGTAGCTCAGAATGTTCTGATTTCTACGTGATTTGTTTTGCTTTGAAGAGAAGAGAGGCTTTAGAATAAACACTTCTATCAGTGAGCGAAAACTCTGATCATAAACCTACTCAGCAGAAATGGAGAACAAAGACTGGAAGAGCAATTTATTCTAACAAGATCATGTGTAAGGATTCAGTGGGTTTCTCTTTCCTTTCCTGTTAGCAACAGCAATCACATAACACAATGACAACCTTCATGAACTGGTCTAATTGCAGCCCTTCAGTAATGCATTTCTCCAGAGGCGTGAGACAGCAAAAATGCAAAACATTTAAATAAGTGCAGATATCTGCATGTATGTAGATCAGTACATGACATTTGATGACTATCTGCTATTTTAAGGAATGAGTAAACCAGATATTGGATTTTAGTTAATGGGGCTGGACTACTTTTCAATTACTTCAAGAGGAACAGGTCCAGCAGCTGCAGGGTAATTCTCACTGTGGAAATTGTGTAGTGCAATGGATTTGTTTTTGCTTGATGCAGGTTACAGACTGAGGCAGAGGAAAGAAAAGTTTCCATAATTCTGTATCAGCTTCTTTCCTGTTTTCTTCTTTTCTTGGCTGCTAGAAGCACCAGCTACCTCTTCTGTGTTTAAGTGTTACTTCTAAAGTGTGTGTTTAGGTGGTTTTCAAGTTGGGACAAATTAAACAAGGAAGATTTCCACTACATTATAGGAACACTTCCCTGCATTGCCTAGAGGAGATATTAAAAACAAAAAGTCAAACTCAATTCCAATTTACTTTTAAAGTAGATGAAGTTTTCGCATGTGTGACTTTTATTGCTTTGTAGTTGTAATACAATAGAGTTTTCTGGGAATCAGTTATATTTTATTTGTGTTGCTTAAGCAAAAGTATTGCTTGCTTTCTTTTCCTACAGAGAGGAAAATCTGCTTAATCTTACAGCCACAGAGAGATCATTTCTTCGATGTTAACTCTGATATCTGAACTCTGAACTCTGTTTACTCTGAAATAAGACAGCCAATGAATGCATACTAATTATAGTCAGGTTTGCATAAGATTAAGGTTCTTTTGCTGTTCATTTATTTTTGATTTTTATTATTATTATTATTCATTTTATCTGACATTCAGAGTTTCCCTTCTCCTTCTATTACAACATATTTAATATATGTTACAATATATTGTTCAGTAACTATTTTGGATATTTCATATTGGCAGTAAAATAGCTCTAGTCAGCAGATGTAGGTGATTTGCTATATGAATTAATATCAGCCTAGTGCACCAAATGGGAATGAAAAGGAGAAATGTTACAGTATGAACTGAAAGTCTTTACACATGCGATTTGCTGCATTGTTGCTAGAAATGCCATGAACTCTGGGGTTAAAAAAAGAAATGTTTGGACTTTAAAGATGGACTTTCACTTTATTACATTGCAATAAGCCATTTCTAAATATCTTGATATACATAGAGAATAGTTAAATTAGATTAGCCTGTCTTCTAAACCTCCTTTTTTCCCACACCAGCAATTTACTTGCTGAGATCACAGACAATAGCTGAAATTGATGGTACAGAACTGATATTTCTGATAATTTGCAGTGATTCAGATTGTCTGAATTTTAAAAGCAGAACAGGAAATATTCTCCAATGATGTTAGCTCAGAAAACAATTACAAGATTCACTCTGTTATGTTTACTGAGGAAGCCAAGCGAGAACAGTAGCACTTGAGCTCAGCAAGGTGATGAAAAGTATTAAAGGTGAATGTGTTCCCCATCAACTGCATATGATCACAGAGCTGAGTGAGAAAAGCCATGTTTGATAGATATTTCTTTAGTGAACAATTTTCATGGTGGTTCTTGAGAGGCATTTCTCTGTTCTGTAGTTTATGTCAATCTCGTCCGCTTTTCCAAAAAGCAATAGTGAATCCTCTGAAATTTATATCTGTCCCTGGCTGAGCTGCTTTCTCCCTTTCCTCTTGAGCTCGATTGCAAATCAATCTCTCCTTTGGAGATGTTGCCCATTGGTAAGGGGTTTCTTCCTGCACTCCAGGAACTGCATAAGGATGTCTTGTAAAATGCCATAGTGGCACGTTGTGTCACTGCTGTGTCTACTCAGGACTCATCCAGCACGTACTCTGCCTTGATGTGTCACTTGAAACATGTGGGTATTTCCACTCAGTTTAATGGAACCTCTCAAATGCTTAAATTTACTTACATAAGTGCTGTGCTGGATCCATGCCATGAACAGCTATCACCCTCATGGCAAGCAGAGAAAGAATCACGGCTGTTTTCTGGAAATCTGTTGGTTTGTGTTTAAGTCTAGTCTAGTTTAAGGAGGGTCGTCTCATGTTTCTGCTGTATCCCTAGGTCCCTCAGTGCCTTTCCATCCCCTAGATGAGGAGGCAGCAGCACTGAACACGCTGTGCAGTGCCACAGGAGATGCGTTACAAGGACAGGAACGTTTATCCCATATGACACGGTACATACCTGTGCCTGCGGCATTCCTGGTTTGATATGATGGGATTGGTATGACGGGATTGTGTTAATGGTTTGCTGTTAAACAGATGCCTAAAGTCCATATTGATGGTTTGGAAAGGGGGAGAAGGGAAAGCTTGAAACCTTTTAATACAGCCACTTGCCCCTTTTCTATATTAATCATTCAAGCACCAGGCAGTTGAAATTGAAACATTGGAACAAATTTCCGGTTTTAAATTCCACCAGGGATTTTATAACACGCTTGCATACCCAGCTCATGTCTTAATGCACTTTGCACATTGGGTGCAGAAAGTAACCAGCAGGATAAAGTGCAAGAAGAGGGATGAGAGGGATGTCACAAGGTCACCAACCAGGAGAGGGTTGGAGCAGACAATGAAGTCCACAATTGCTCCTGGCTGGTGGCCCACTACGCTCACCAGATCCAAATTCACCTGAGGAAGGCAGATATGCAAAAGGATCCATTTTTTTTCCTTTTTTTCTTTTTTTTTTCCCTCTCTTTTTTTTTATTCTTTTTTTATTTATTTTTTAGTTTTTTTCCTGAAGTGTTCAAGTTATCTAGGGAAGATAAGAAGGAAGTGTCATAGCCTCGATTAGCTGGAGCTGGGTGGTTATAGGTAGCTTGTCAGGCACTTCAGTAGCGCTGTGCAGATAAGGCCGGCTCAGGGCTCTCTCCTGGCAGCCAGAGGATGCTCTCAGGCCCCAGCTGGCGAAGCGACTGCAGACGGAAGCCAAGCAGCACTTTCAATTAGTACTTGATATGTTGCAAGCCATTTTGCAGACCAGGGTGTTAATCACCGACTGAACCCTGCAAGCAGGTGACCACTACCCTCCATCTCCTCAGGAAAAGGAAAAAAAAGAAAAGAAAAGGATTTTTTTAATTAATTGCCAACAACACATTGCCACATTCTACAGAATAACAGTTCTAGAATATTGTTCTCAGTGGGACCTGCCATTTCAAAATTAAAAGCTAAACCATTTACTAAAAGGCTGTCATCATGGTTGTTTAGTTGCCTAATTGCTTCTTCTTTAATAAGTACTCACACTGTTACAAGTCACTTTTGCCAAACAAAATTAGAAAGCATATATTACCAAGAGCAGGTGATTTTAAGAGCATCGTTCTAATTATTCTCTCTCTCTCTCTCTTTTTTTTTTTTTTCCCCCGTACCAAAAAATGCAATTATGGGTTTAGATTTCTGACAGAGCAGCCTAGCAGCAAACCTTGCTCACTTATATCTGAGCATAACCTTCTGTCTCCCTGCCCGGTCTCATTACCATGCAAAAAGGTGCTGAGAATAACAAAACTGGTATTTTGTTTCCCTGAAACATCATCTATCAGGCGGTGTCCTTGGAGACCCAGGCATAATTGCAAGCCCACTAACAAATAAAAGGAACAGTTGTGTCACATTCTGTCTTTATCAAGTTAATATTGAAAGCTTTGAGCACGCAAAATGTTGGAGTGCCTATACATATTAAGAGAGCAGAGTTTATTGGCTGACTGTCACAGAGGTAACAGAATTTATTTTTGTTTTCATTCTTTAAACTCATGTCAGCCACGCCTGGACCTTTGCTTAAGTGTCCTTCCATGTTATGAAACAAATACAAACAAATATATGACAGATGTAGACCTGCCTAAAGAGAGCATCTTTGTTCTCCCTCAGGCCACAGAACAAGACGAAGGTGTCACACAGTTTTTAGCGCTGATTTTTATGCTAGTATCATTTAATCTTAACTAAACATGCAGCTGTGTTGTATCCTGTTACAATTCAGCATTTATTCCAGTCATAAGACCCCGCAGTAAGTGCTGTTCCCCTTTTCCATTTGTACATTGATATACACAGAGGTCCTTCGAGCTGGAAATGTACATCCTATGCACAGCTTTATTTATTTTTATCAAACTTGTGTGTAATTTAATTGCCCACGCCCTGTTTCTCCTGGAATCTTGCAGAGATTGTCATTATACATAGGGGAAAAAAATCATTGTTTAGTCAAGGAATTCAAGATCACAATTTTCCAGGACAGATATATAACGTACAGTTATAAACAATGTACCATTCAGAGACACTTATGATAATCCTTTAAATTAATACTCAAAAAAAGACAGAGTGGTGGACTCTTGTACTGACTCCAATGCTCATTGGCAATTTTGGAGCTCTCTAGAAGCCACATTGTGTGGGTTTAGGGGCCTAGAGGGGGGAATTTTTTTTGTCTTTTTGGGGGTGGGAAAAACAGAATTTGTCAAACATATTGACCACATTCCCTGCTGTACATAAATTAGGAGTACATAAGTCTTGATGGTGTCTTTTGCACAAATGGTTGATTACAAATTAGTAAAAATCTGCTTTATTTTAGGAAGAGTCAGAAGACCAGGCTTCTTGGAAGCCAGAGGAAGTTTTCTGTCTTTAATTCAGGTCTAAGGGCTTGCTGGTTTGGTTTATGGCACGTGTGCTTTTGAGGCTGGCATTGGCAGGGAAGCAATGCAAGCAGAGCAGAGGGGAAGGAGCTTTTTTCCAATGTGTCTTTGCACCCAAGTGGTGGAGCTGGATTGGGTTTTTCATAGAACGATCAGTGTGACAAGTAATATATAACAGCATGCAATACCATAGCCTCCAAATCCACACATGTTACTGAGTCCAAGAATTTTGCTTTGAAAGCATGCTATAATTCATATACTAAAAATAAGAGTGGGCACTGGAATCACCTGTACCAGGCAGCTGTCTCTGTTTTGGTATCTGAGTTTAAGGGAAACCATCAGTGAAGGGTAATAGTTGCCACCAAGTTGCTCTGTGCTAGAAAGCAAGGATGAGTCAGTGAAAGGAAGTGGAAATAGAAATTGCTTTGCGGGGACGGGGGTGAATCCATTTCCTCCTCTGCCTAGCCAAGTCTTGTGCAGCACCCTCAATATTTTTAGCCAAAAGACCAGTCACTGTTGTCATCTTCCTAACTGTGCATGATGGCACCAAGTATTTTATTGCAAACTTTTTCTTGGGGTCTTCTTATCTAAAACTCTCTCTCTCCAAATTTGCTACATCTCTCTTGCCTCCTGCAATGGCAGTGATGTGTCATTGTCTGTATTATTGCATGCGAAGGAGTCTCATCATAGGAAATAATGAAATCTTAATAGTCTTGATTATGGTATTTTGACAGTTTTCCTAGAAATCATTTATATTTTGCTCTACTCCTAACTTTTTATTGAGTTCTTTGATGTTTAAATTAGAATTTTTGTTTGTACGAACTTTTTAAGTAGAGAATCTTCAAACTCTAAATACTCTGGTGGAGGAAAAACAGAGAAAAGAAATAATCAGATTCTCTGTTAATAAAATAAATAAATAAATAAATAAAAGTTTCACCTCAACAGTGTGTCCTGACTAATCTTGAAGTCTCTATACCAAGTAATCATTGCATTTCTCCTCCCAAGCTGATGGTTTCTCCTTTGCATTCACTAGTCTATCATTGTAATATATTAACAACTTTGCCAGTTAACAAAAAGCACATAGCACAAAAAGCAAATAGCAAGAAAATAAGATATTTATAGAGTTGGTTGAAAATAATTTTGATAAAAAGCACTAAAATATTCTTCATGTGGCAGATCTTAAAGAAATCAAAGTTTCCTTTATTTTTTTTCTCTGCATCTTCTTTCAGTCTTTCCTTTTTAAGATATCAGAGGTTTCTGAAGGCCTAAGACAGCTGTTTCCCTTCCTTTTCCTTCCCACTTATGTTCTCCTTCTGTTGCACTGCAGCTGAAAGTGAAGGCAGGCAGATGTAGATGAAAATCCTGAATCCTTAAATGCTCAGTTTGATTGTTTTGTTAAAAATAAAGCAAACAAAAATGAGATGTTTTGAGGTCCTGACCATTCTTTGAAATTAAACATATATAGCGATAGACAAATATATGTGTAATCATCTGGAATTTTTGCCATTTTCTGTGCAGCAGCAGACAGTTTAACTAATTATGAGAGATCAACATGTCAGATTACAAGAAGATTGTAATTCAGAGAAGGGATTAATATTCTAAAGATCATGTCAGATGATAAATTCAATACATCTGTATATGGACTTTTACTTGTCAGTAATTCAAGAAGTTGAAAGGGAAAACATACACATCTCAATCTTCATTTTATGTTCAGTGAAAGGAATAGTTTCTGAGGACATAACTCTAACACTTTGGTTTAAGCAAATTTTGCAAGTCCCATAGCAAATTCTGCGTATTCAGGCTTGATTTGGCAGCTTCTTAGTGAGAATGAATGATACTGGCATGTGCCTCTATGTGTGCATAGATAGCAAGGATTTATCATGACCACTTTACTTAAAAGTGGCAGCTGTGATGCAGATCAATACAAATGTGTTTCAGCCATTGCATTATCCCAGCATCTTGAAAACCAGACATTACATATTTTAAAGAAGTATTTGAGATCTGATTTAGATTTTAAATGTGATTAAAGACTTTGTTAAGAAGTGGTTAGCTGTAGAAGATGTAGTCTTTCCTGTAAAGCCCAGTACCTCTGTCACTATTTCTGCTGCCCAGGTTACAACAGGAAATTGCAAGAACCTCAGTAAGTAGAAGAACTAACATGAAGCTGTTCAAGTCTTTCAAGTTTGATGGCCGACCCATGTGCACTAAGAGATGTTGGTTTCTATTGGATGTTGTACTTAGTTGTATCCTTATCAAATACAAAACTCCATGAAAGTGTAACAGTTTTAATTATAGAAAAGGCAAGTCAAAATGCACCTTGTACCAGATGAGGTTAAATTTTGTCAGGGACTTAGTAGAAAGGAGGAAAGAGTTGTAAGAACTGCAAGATGTTTAGGCTGATTAATCTTTAAAATACAACAGCTGGGATTACTGCAGTGTTAAATGCTAAGGGCATGTGGGGTAAATCCATAGGTGGCAGATGAAGTTATCTCTGCTGCTTATGAACCAGGTTGTTTTCCATGTTGCAGTTTGGCTGCAGAGCCATTTGGAATGGGAGCAAGAGGCTTATGATGATGGATTCACAGTCAGAGTACAAATGAAGTGATCAGAGGTGCTTGCTAAATTGATGTGTTCATTTATCATACAGTTCTCCAATTTATCACATGAGTAAACAACAAGCTGTGAGTGATGACAAAGATTTTATTAAGAATTATCTCTAGTAAATAAACTTTTGGGGATGCTACATTGTTTGAAATATCTACATCAAAAGTGAATAAACAAAACTTCCAGGTCTGGCGCATGAGCTCTTGTTCTTCTGGCAATCTGCTTCCTGATCAAAGCCAAGATCTCAAGGGTCTGCTTTCCCTTTGCAGCTGGACGTGAAGGGCAAGACAAGGCACAGAACTTATTTGGCTAAAGCAGCATTCACCAGCAATGAGCTTTGAATGTAAGGGCAGGTTGGTAGATTGGTAGATGAGCATTAATATCCATCTTATTTTCTTTACCCCAAAAAGGACCATTGTGGGACTGTCCAGGGGCCACATCTATGTGTAACACAAGGAAAAGAACCATTTAAGGCTACTTGAAACTGTATCTGCAGCAGTGCCAAGGAGAGATGTTGTTAGGAGAGCTTACGCTATTGAGAGGTACCTTGCCCTATCTCTACCCTTAGCATGGCTTATATGAATCGTAGTGAAAATGGCCTGTACAGTCTGGAGAAGAACCCTCTAAGGTGATTTTAAAGCTGCTTTGTATTGCTGAGGCAGGACAAAACGGCTTCACTGAAGGTGGAAATCTAGTCCTTTGAATGCTGGTAGCTTGGCATCTATAATTCTTATCCTGATTCCTGGCAAGGAAGGTTCCAAATCTTTCCTTCCCAAATTCATTATTTTTGTTCTTGTTTTTTTTATGGCAAGTGAGGACTAACTGTCTATGCATGTCCTTTTTTTAACATCAGTAGAGCACATCTGATTTTGCCTAAGCAGTTGAGGGTCTGACAGATCTGGTGATCTTTTTTTTTGCCACATCATTTTCAAGAATGATTAAATTATTCACCATATCTGAACTGATACCCAGATCAGATATATTCTTCTCATGAGGCAGTACAAAATATACTACTTTACCCTTCGCTGCTTCACTCTTTGCCCAACATTCTTGAAAGATTTCACATTTCAGCGTTTACTTCAGCAAAAGGTGACCCTGCTCTGGGTAATTTATTCCAAGCAAATTTAGAGCACTAATTTCTCTCAGAAATGCAGATGCTGTCACTCCATGCTGGGGATTCAGGGTGTGATCCTACAAGCCCTTTGCTATTGACTTCCTGCTGAGTTTGTTTAGCAGTGTGAAGGAAACGTGCGATGTTGCTAATCCAGGAATCCTGGCAGAGTCTAAGTAGGCAAAGGAGGTGGCTGCCTCTTTGCAAGAGCTAGACTCAGAATGGCTCTTTCAGGAGTTGTTATTGCTCTTAAACACATTATACAATTGCATTTGAAATACTAGCTACAATTGCTCTGATTGTAAAGCCATGTTGTCCTGTTTGTTCTACAATCTGTGCTAAAAAAAAAATAGGGGGAAAACTCTCAGCACTCATCTGCTTGCTTGCTTTAGAGGAACTGTACCAAACGATCCTGGATTTGCAGGCTTCCCTGGGATCATGGATGTGTGCCAGTCGTAGGATGAGGCAGAGCCTCTGGATGGCAGCCAAACGTTCCTACTGCTGTCTGATTATCACCCAACGTGCCCCTGGATTTGAAGCGCCTTGGAGTTTCCTTAAGCCCCCTGCAGCCGGGTGAATAACCTCAATGGGCTAACCCAGCAGGCGAACCCTTCATTTGAGTGTTCTGGCCAGAAAGAAAAATATTACACTAATCCTATCACAGCCTGTAGTCGTGAGACACAATACAGCCCCATCATGCCCGTCAGATTTCTCTAAGCCAGCGACGGGCCGAGTACTTGAAAGGAAGCGCAGTCAAGGTGCTCGGCAGGGAGCTGCTGGCACTGCCTGAATCCTGCTCAGCCCCGGCCCCGCGGGGACATTGTGCTGCTGCAGAAAGCATAAGCTTAAGACCCTTATCTCAATTTTTTTGAAGGAAAAGGATTGTGACCCCATTATCCTGGCCAAATTTAGACTGTGAACGTGACATTTCTCCTTCTTTATTTCCGTCAGATTGGAGCTGAGACAGTAATAACCTCCACCGCCTGATCTGACTTGTATTTCTGTATTGTCTCCATGCGGCTTCCACGTCCTGTGGCTCAGACTTCAGCTGCACCTGTGTCAGTGATTACAGGAGGAGATGTCATTTTAACTCAGGTCAGTTTACCTGTTCTAGGATAGATATATACAAATAAATCTGGGGGTATACCCCAAACCATCCTAGTCATTTAGATGCCAAGCTGAACCTACCTTTTATTTGTTATACTGTTTCTGATGGTGCTGCCAAGAGAGGAGTGGTTTCATTAGCATTACCTGTTCTTAGCTTGTTTTTTCCCTTAGATATCCCTCTTTGTCCCTAAATGGCACAGACAGCCAGACAGCCCTTATTTAAGGTCTTTGTTTTTCTTCATGTATGCCCTCAAAATTTGTCCCCACACTGGTGCCTTTCTGCAATCAGTTTATTTCTAAATGCTTCTATGAAAATCATAGAGTTACAACTTATTACAACTGCATTTTCATCAGCTCAAAATACTTTTTTCCAGTGTGCTATTTTCCAGCTATATTCTGACATCAGCTAAATACTCAATTTTGCTGTATTTACATATAGTAATTTGAGAAATAAAATGACCAAAAAGGAGATTGTATAGACTCTACATTCTGTGCTGATTGCTGTTTGTGGATGCAAAAAGGTTTCAAATATTTCAAGCATCCAAGTGAATATGTGGAATGCTGTAAAGGAATTAATTTGGCTTTTCATTTCTCTTGAAAAAAATCTCTAGTGCTCCAAAGCTCATTTAATAACAAAAATGAAGCCAGAAGTTACCTTAGTATCCTAAGGATATTATTCATAGTATCTTATGAAAAGATTAAAAGACTCAGCCAGGATCCTTATGTCAGTATGCTATGGTCCATGCAGACACCGAATGCAAAGCAATCCCTCACTTGCAGCGCTTGTAATTTGGGCAGAGCGGGATGCTAAGCTACAGAGAGCAACTCCTGCAGGGTTTTATGAGAAGTAGGGAACAGGCTTTGTGACGGCGGTCTGAGCTCCTTAAGGATGAGATCCCCTCCCTTCACGTTTTCTTTGGTTTGCCTTGGAACGTAACAGTTTCTTTTGTTCTGCTGCTGGATATCAGATCTTCACCACATTTCCAGAGTCCTGCTTTGAACCCTCTGTCTCTCTGTTAATCACTCAGAGAATATCAGTTTCTTTTGCCTTCTAATGGCATTCAGTATGTCCAAATATATTGTATGCAAAGATTTTGACTCTTAGGAGTTTAGCTGTTGTTCTGTCTCCTTTATCTTTCTCAAAGATAAATGTTATTTTGTTGTTATTTTTGGTATTTCTCATTCTGGGCTCTGTTTCTTCCTGGACCAATTTTTGCAGTACATTTCTTAGACAAGCTGTGAAATCATGGAAAATCAAGGACGTTGCTTGCATTTAAATCCTTCATGTCTTGATTGTTATTGTTGTCACGAATGTGTAGATGAAAGATGGAAGTTTTATTGCCAGAAAATATTTCTTTAGGGTGCAATCTAACAGTTTGCAGTGACCTAGTGCAGATTATTGGGAAATAATTATTTTCAAACATGTCACTCCATGCAAGGAAAAATACAATAGCCTTTTCTGTGCTGACTTACAAAAAAAAAAAAAAAAAAAGACTAATTTCTAAAGAATCTGAAAAATTAAGGGTATTATTAAAATCCGCAAGATGCCATAAAATGCCTGGTTTCCAGCATCTGTGCTAATGCTATGATTAAGAACAACTCTGCAGTTTTTCTATTCATTATCTATACTTTAAGAATTTAAAACTACCCATTATAGGACCAAGAAATTGTACAATAGTTTGTTATTATTATTACATTACCTTTAGAATCTTACCCAAGACTCTTCAAACAGTATTCCTCCCTCTTCCACTCTCTAATTAAAGAGGTACCTACATGAGATTTGGACCAATTTAGAATAAAATGTTGCTGCTGTGCATTAGATTAGAGTGCACTTGGTATTGACCTGGTTTATTTAGATACCAATAATTTGAAGAGAGTAAAAGAAATGTAAGGCAGAGGAGAGAAATCAAACTATATAGCTCTCAGATGCCTTCTGGAAAAAGAAGAAATAGTTTGAACAAAGACATCTGAAGTCTCTGCAGAGAATTGAAAGCAACAGCTAGTCTGGAGATGAACGTCAGCTCCGTGTACAGGCCAGCAAGATCAGGTTTGTCCTCTTTAGTGATAAGTGTCTGGCTGAGCAACCTATAGATCTCTACTCCAAATAGTTTTCAAGGCTGGCCTTTTCTGGGCATGAATCATCTGGAACTAACAGAGGTTGAAATTTTAAAAATGAACAGTGGATTTATGCCTTTGCTTGCTAGGCAATCATGCATAAATCCAGCTTGGTGGTCTTCTGAAGTATCTTCATTTGTGTAATAGTCTCCCTAAAGCGAGGTGTTTATCTCCTTGTTCTCTTTAATTAAAGGAGATTGATCTAACTCCTGAAAGACCTGGGTCATTTTCCCATCTCGACGAGAGTGTTTCGATATCAGATCTATAGCCATGGTATAAGCTAAGATCCTTTTTTCCCTAGCTCTCAGCAGGCTTTAATTTACCTCTCAACCCACCATTGCTAGAGCCTGGGTTTCCCGTTATGGAAAAGCACAGTTGATTAACTCCACATTTGAATGCTGTTAAAGGATTCAGTTGTATCAGAGTTCTTCATACCTGTATTTTTTTGTGTAATTGTACCAATTACATTTTATTACATTTGTCTCCTGTAGAAGATTCTCTTTTTTACCTGACAGGAAAAGCTTCTTTCTGAATAACACGGGCTTCTTTCTACTCTCACCAAAATCAATTGGAGTAAAGCACTGACCTTCCAAACTCTACAAGGCAGTGTAATAAATCTGAAGTCAAGATTCCTATAGGAAGAGGCCCTTTCTGATTTATATTCCAGCTTGTGCTGTACATCTGGGATGCATCGGTGATGATATATTTCATGTGCTCAGTTCTGTTCAGACATATAGCCGCAGCTGAAATTGGCTTGGTTTCATGTAACAGAAAGTGATGGTATGAAAAGATAAGAGCATTTCCTGGATGAATTGGGACTGGAGTAGAGGAAGCATGAAGGAATTTGTGACTCACCTATGAGGAACACATGTTTATATCTTATATCCAAAACAACATCTCAGGGTAGTGTTCCCTGTGTAGTGAAGAAACAGTTTGTAATCTTATGCCAGCTTGATTTTTTGTTTGTTTTTTCTTTTTTTTCAGTTGTGTCTGTTTATGGTTCAGATGATTGAAAGCACACCTGAGATAGGCGGTTCCCTAATTATTCCTGCTTTACTCTTTTCACAGAAAGGAGATAGGATTTTGAAAAGACAGAAGTGGTCTGGGCCTAGTAGCTTAGCAGCCATCCATGGTAGCCACTGGCAGTAAAGAACAGAAGCTAGTCTATAGCTGCATTTTACATTAAAAGTATATTTTTTCTTAATTGCATGCAATATTATATAGTACCTTCAAATATAATAGCAAAAATGTCCTGTGGTAAAGTGATTTGAATTTTTGGTTTGGTGTAAAATTTCTTTTTCCACATTGCATATGTTTGAGAAGGTTGTGATGATGGCACTTACTGGGCCTGTCCAAAGACATTCAAATAGAGCTGTCAGTAACCTCCTCTCCACTGTCTCCCGTGGTAATTAGGCTTCCATCACTGCACTGGAGAGATTATCTCAGCTATCTCTATATTGCCTTGTAAGCTCTACTTCCTTTGACACTATCTAAGTTTGTGTCAATGCATCTTTTATTGCCTAGTGTAATCTTCATCCCTGGGGATCTCCTGTAATTTGTGAGTGCAACCCGCATTCTTTCTTTATGAGACTCACCAGCATTGTATTGGTTTCTTTGGATGCCTGGCACATAATCTCAGACATCTCTGTGTACTGCTTCTCCTTTGTGGGCGAAGAATTGAGAGCTACCCTGTAATTCCTGAGGAAGTTAATAGACTTACTGCTGTAGACCCACCTCTTGGGACGCAGCTCACTGGAATACGTCCATACACCACTGCCTCATATGCTGCAAGTTTTTCCAAGCTGTCTTGCACCAGTGCAAATACAAAGGAGTTAATTCACATTCATCCCCAAGTATCTCCACAGGTTCAAGAGGATTCTTTTAACTAAAGGGAAAGATAAAAACGTTTTCTTGCTAATAAGGATTTTTGCTTATTTTTACAAACAGATCAGCTGACTCACCCAAAGGAAAAGTGCACTCTAAGAAAGCAGTTCATGCTGCTGGAGATTTTTAGAGAAATTTGGTAGTTTCTTAGAAACCTTCCCAGCACAAAAAAAAGCTTCATTTTTTTCATAGGAAGAAACAACGCTGACTGGTTAAATCATCTGTGCAGCCTTTGATGGGGGGGCTGTTAGGCTTGTAAAGTGGCCATGCACTTTTGCATGACAGAACGTAGGTTTGCAGGTGGGTAAAGAGGTAGAAGCAAAAATACACTGAAAGAGAGGGGAATTTATGCAGCTCCTTGCAAACAATCATGGCAAAAATTAAAGCTGTGACTCCTTCTGCACATTTCAAGGCTAAAAATTATCATAAGGTCAAAAGTGCAACGTGTAGGTTAAGATCACTCCTGATTATCCATTTCTAGGCTTCGCTGTTCTTGTTGTTCTGATTTAAACAAATTTGACTTTAGGCCTTGGAAGCCAATTTTATACTGCCTCTACTAGTACTAGACACTGAGTATGGGCACTAATCTGGCTTCTACGTAGGCATCCATATCCTTTAGTTCTGTTTTATCAGAAGTGAATAACAATGCTACCTCCACACCAAATAGAGAAAACAGCCTGAGGGCTCAAAAGCACCATCCATAAGTTAATACTAACGTAAATGTCATCATAAAAATGAGATAAAAATAAGATAAATCTAGTCTGGGCTTGGTTTATTTATGATTGTATTCCTTAGAATTTATTAATGATATTCAGCTGAAGTGGGAGATGACTTCTGTCTCTAACCAGCTCCTCTCTCTATTGTGTTACCTAGTCAGGACTTTTTAAGCATGGCTTATATCACTTTATAAATTAAATACAATCTTTTTCTTTCAACTTGTGCAGTCTTGATCCTGAGAAGAATTTTTGAGCTTTGGAAACCACTTGGCCACCTTGAAAATCAAATACGATTTACAGGGAAAGAAAGGAGCAATTATAGTGAGTCCAGATTCTCACAGAAAAGAAGCAGAAAACAACTTATTTGTTGCTTGTATTGCCAGTATGAGATTGTAGCCCGTGGTGCATATTCCCTGCCTCCCTTTATTCCAGCGGTTAGCATGGCAGTGAATCTCTGGGCAGATCGATCAACCCAAACTACTCCTCAGTACATTCTTAGAAGCACCTGCTCAATTACCATCCCTCCTATTGTCTTTATCATTTCATCTGCTGTCATTGTTTTCATTTTGACTTTTTTCCAGGTAGAAAGAGGAATATTTTTCCCCACTACTTTTCCTGCCTTACCTCCTTCGGGCCCTTGATCAGTCTGCATTATCCATTTATTGCTCTCATGTGGTCTTGCAAGTGCTGTGACCGTTTGATCATTGCTGGATACGACATTCTGAGGGAGGTCTACCCGGCGCTGAGTGCAGCAGCTCTACCTGCTCTCATTTATATTCCTAGTGCAACCTGCTGTATCTGAGAATCTTGTTTGCTTTTCTCCACTGAGCCTCTACAACGAACAGACAGCTTTAGGGATTTTTCCTGTAATCACTTATAAATCTCTTCCTTGGTCACTATTCTACAGTACCTTTTCACTGAACAGACACTTCCAGTTTCTATTACAACTGTACTGTTGGTTTTTGAAATCACTATTTTACAGTGATGATCTGCTACAGATCTTTTGGCATTAGAGTTGTTGAGAGGAGAAAGATTCATTGTTCACTATTTTTTCCCAATGCAATTGGTCTCCTAGCCCACTGGTAATGCTCCACTTACAGTGAAGGGAGCCTACCAAGGAATTAAAATATCAATAAAATGACATTGTGAAGAGGTAGAGATTTCTTCTGATGGCAAAAGTTCATTTAATCCTAAAAATGCTGCTAATTCTTGTCAGCAATTTTATTCGAGGGTCAGAGGTTTGTCTACCTTCCCTGGCTCCTCACCAGAAAATTGTCAGGAATTTGTTTCAGAGGCTGTTATCCCTCATGGGGATCCCTCTCAACCTGAAGAACGATACCTCTGGAGCCTCTGTGATCACAGCCTGTGCATGAAGGCAACCATAAAAATTGTGTCCCAAAAGGTTTACTTTGTACATGGGAGCAAAAATTCAAACTCATGTCTCTCTATACTTTCTTTTTAAATATCATTTATTGCAAGAAAAAGAATATACTCTGGTCACACTACTATGTTCTGACCTGGCAAGAGTGACACCTTAAATGCTCTTGAATCAACAGAGTTCTGATATCTTTATTGTATAAGAAAAATAAATAAATAAATGCCTTTTGTACAGAAAAGCAACCTGCCTGGCTCAGGAACAGCTATCGTAGCAAAGCAGCAGTGACAGAACTTTGCTGTGATTTTTCCCAAAGTACAAAGTGTCAGTCACTCCCTTCAGCTGGCAGCTGACAGTGTGGATTATGACTTCTTTGCTGATATCTTCTCACGTGAAAGAGGGCTCTTAAAACTGAAAAGGGAAATTGCCAAAGTGGTACCCAAAGCGGGTGATGAACCAGGGGGAGCAGAACAAAGTAAAACAGGGGGAGGAAAAGTCTGTCTGCTCTTCACAAACAGCCATGTAAAGACATGGTGGGGACAGGAGACATGGAGAAGAGGAGCCACCCCTGTAAGGAGCCCATGGTGACAAGGGTTCCAGGGGTGAACGTCCTAATGACCTCATCAGGTGTCACCAGTACGAACTGCTCCGTCGCCGAAGAGGGCAGGTTGCTCATCCTCATGGATGCAGAGTAACTAACTTCCAAGCAGAGCTAGTACAAGGCAGAAAATAATGACACTTTTTTAGGCTTTCTGAGCTTTTGTCAAAAAGTTGTTTGTTTGTCTATTTATCGAATTATTTCATGCCATTTCAAAATATATTTTGTTGTTTTGCAGGTGCAAGAAGAATTGATGGCATTCATTCAGCGGTGAGGTTTTTTTGGACATATTTCTGTCAGTTCTGCGTACAATTCATTTACAACTCCCTCCGCCAAAAGATGTCCATGCTATAGAGGGTCAGTGTAGAAATAACATTGTTCTCTCTCGGCTTTAATGAAAGATGATCCTTCATTTGCTTTTAACTTCTACACAGGACAAGTCCAGCTTATTTCGGTGTCTGTGTCTTTTGACACTGGGGAGCATTTCATTTTTTCCCTCCGTGTGAAGGTTTATGATGCTCTACCGTGAGCCGTATGGAATTCGGTTAAAGTACCATTTTAGTGAGACATACATATGTGAGTTTCTCTTCAAACCTTTCTTCTTATTTACTGACAAGAATATGAGTCTACGGTGTGGCTCTTGGTACTGTCTTCTGGTCCTTATGGGTTCTCCCTGTTTGGGGTTTTGAGCTTTTTGACATTTTTTGGGGGGGGGCTGGTTTTTAGCAAAAATGGCCTGCTCGTTATGTCCTGCTAATTGTAGAATTATGCAAAGTAAATTTTATGACTATGATATGGCCCTTAGGTAATCTGTTTGAAAGTAAGCTGCCTGCATATTAGGAGTTAAATGGAAAAATCCCCAAAAGAGAGAAATTTGCAGGAAATGGAAGAACTGCAAAGAGAAAACAGCCACAGGTGCCATTTTGAAAGTAACTAAAAGACCAGTGGAGGCCATTGCAGGGGACTGTGACTTTGGGCTCTTGCAAAGGTAGTAGGATTTAACATTAACCATTCTGTGATTCTGTCCTGAGCACATGCTCTAGTCTTGAGAAGAGGGGTTGGACTAGATGATCTCTAGAGGTCCTTTCTAACCTTAACCATTCTGTGATTCTGTGATTTGTTTTGCTAAGGCTGAGACTGCGGACATCAAAAGCCACCATCTGACTATCAGCTACCTTGGATAAGTTTTAATGCCATTTCTGCCTTGCTACAGGGAACCTGGCCGTTGGCAAAGGCTCTGCAGCCCCATTCCCCCCATCAGGGCAGGGCTGCATCTGCCCTGGGGTGGCTTCGTGCTACCCAAGTCTGTAAGAAGGAAGCTGTAGCAGCAAGGACATTTTTAAATGTCTTGCAGTGTTTGCTTGGTGGATGTGTAGCTATAAGTAATCTCATTAAGTGTAATAATGACGAGCTTGCAAGCAAGTAACCTGTAACCCAAGGAAGCTGATGTGCGTAAATTGAGAAGTAATCATCACCAAAAAGATAAAAAAAAAAAGAAAAAAGGAAAATTGAGCATGTGTTTGCCACATCACACCTTGCTGCCTTTAAGCTGAAAATTCAACACAATGGGTTTAATTTGTATTATTTTTTTCTTTAGCACCATAGGTTGAAAGGGAAATATTCTACAAGAGAAATCCAAGAAAAGGTAAAATAAGCTACAGCATTCCCAAAATCACACACAAGTATATTAACCTTTTGGATTTTCTCCTTCAATTGTTCCTATTTCTTCTTATGCCATTTTGGTTTTGTTTGCACGAAGAACACTGAAGAATTTTCTTTATTTCTGAAGGTAAGTGAAAGATTAAATTTGAATAGAAACTGTAAGTTACCGTCTGTCACTGCTAAAGAGAAAACAGAAGCACATCTCCAGAGGAAATTTATCTGAAGTTGCAGCAACAGCTGAAGATCTGGGTTTGTTTTGTGTTAGTGTTTCCTTCCAAAGTTTTCTGTGGTCACAACCAGACATGGCCTAGCACACAGAAGCTGTTTTAAAATGGATATTTGGTGTTTTAAAGCAATATTACTTTTACTTTGATTGGTGCAATTTAGCTTTTGATTGGCCAGTGAGTCAGTCTTCTGTTATTCATCTCTGCATTCATACGGTGGCAATAGAAATGTTTGTGTCCTAGGTGCTCTCAAGCAACTGAGCAGCACTAGGCTGGTGCTTCCCCTTGCATTCATCCTCCCCAAAGTCACGATAAAGGGAATTTCCTGTGCAGAGAATGGAAAGTGCTCAGTGCATACAAATGTATTTCGTATTCTTTGTTTATATATAGTGTAAATCTGCTCTCCAGTTTTGTAGAGCAAAATGCTCTACAAATATTTATTTGCTCAGTTTTATGAATGAAACCAGTTTTGGTCACAGACTATTGCACTCAGATCTCATCTAGAATACACTGGCAAAACTAGACCTTTAACACCTGAACTGTGTATTCCTTATTTATCCACATTGCAAAATGTGAATAGTTATTTTTTTTAACAAGTGCAAGAGGGACGTCTTTTAGGTCTCCCGCTTTTTGTTTGTTGACTTAAGAGAAAGAAAAGAGTTTATATAAAAATCATCCTCATTGCAACAAAATGTAAGGAGCATTGTTAAACTATTATTTTTAATCTTGTGTTAATTTTAACATTTATCTCTATGACTGTTTAGCATGAATGTTAAGGGAAGGAACAGTTCCTGCTCACCCTTATCTTTGGATCATTGTGTATTTTGCATGTGTCTAGATATGTATGTGGATGTGCCTATTTTCTGAGCAAGCAACTGCAGTGGCGACTGGGTAAAATATAGAATCAAATGTAGTCAAAGGAGAAATCTTCCACTAACTTGTGGTTGTCTAACAGGAATATCTATTCTGTAACAATTCTTTCTTATACTATTAAAAAAAAAAATAAGAGAGAGAGAGAGAGAAGAAAGACTGAATATTTTGCTAAATTTTAAAATATCAACATGGACAAAATAGTGAAAAGAAGCCATGACAGCACAGAAGTTAGGCAGCAATGAGTACAAATAAACAGTAAGATGTATTTACAAGTGTATTTACCTGTGTTGAACACACACAGTGGGAATTAAAGGTGAAAATGGGGCACTGAATTGCCAATCATAAGGATTACTGTGTGCCTTGAGTTTTTAGAAAGCTTCTCCTTTTTTCTGCTAAGTTCAATTTGGAGGGTTTTTCTGACTTTTATGATGCTTTTTCTCTTAAACAGATCAAATCAGAAGCCATTTGCCAGCGAAGGCTCACTGCAAATCCATTTTTATTAACTTGAACACATCTCTCTGCTCCAAGGTGCTCCACTTTAGCTAAGAAAATGAAACAGGTTATCTTACACATATGCATCAAGTTAGATTCATTGTATCTATGAAAACAAAAATCAGAACATTCAAACTATTATTTATGCCTAGAGAGACTACTGACACTACACTAGTAAGAACAAAATGCTAAGACTATTTCGTTTTCTTCTGAAGCTACTTAATAAAGCTGCAGAGTCTAGATCCACATCTCCACTTCTGAACAAAGCCAGTGTTTTATTTGCAATGCTGATTTGCCAGGTTTTCATAACATGATCGATACAGCAAAAAGTGTGAAACAGTGTTGAAATAGTATATTTCATCTGCTTTGAAATTCCAATTGCTATGTTTATTTTTAAATTAAAAAAAATCCAATAATTTCTAATATGAGTTTATGTGCAAGTCATTTTATAGCTGTGACTATTAATTTTGAAGGAGCTGAGGATACACCTCAAAATAAAAACACTCCATTTAACTATGGAGTGCCCTTTTTTCAGGCTCTGCAGTACACTAGGTAACCTTTCAGACTCAAAGATATCCATGATACAATGCAAACTGTCAACCACATTAAGCCCCCTGTTCTACTGCTTTTCAGTAGGTCCAGAGAAGATCAAGAAAGTCAAAATTACTGCAGTCTGACAGTTGCAAAAGGTCACCAAGTTAATTAATTCAGGCTATTTCCAGAGCATCATAATATATGTAAAAGAAATTAACAGACCTCTCAAGCTCAACAAGAACAAGGCACTCCAAACCATGTAGATGTACGAGGACAGGAACTACCAGGAGGTCAGCGTTGTCACTGCCTCTCAGAGTAACAGGAGGCTGAACGTTTGCTGGACAGCGAATACGTTATTTGTTGTGACAAACCTTCAGGGTCTTCATGGCGCTGTGAAATTAGCTTACATCTCGTCCATTAATAACTGAGCTTTCTTTGAGAAAAGTTTCTTTAACAGAGAACTTATCTCTTTATAGCTCTGCAGGGAGAGTGGCAGCGTCAGGTATCACAGGGCTGTAGAGCACTAGATGCCTGAGGCTTGAGGGGTAGATGCCCACTCGATTGTGCAGCGCTTTCATGTTGCAGTTGAGCTGCTTGGAATGGCAAGCATGGATCTGATACTTGCAAACCTCTAAAAATGAGACGGATTTGTTACAGCGGGGGTTTAACAGGCTTGAGAAACAGGAAACATTGATTAAAAGTGAAGCCATGTTCTAAACGAAGGTCTTGCTGGTTGCTGGCGAGCGGGAGATGGCTGGGTAGAGGTGCCTGGTGGTTCCCCAGGAGGCTGTTTGCTGCTGCCAGAAAACGCAGGGAGCAATTGGAGCTCCAGCTTTAAAGGACATTGTTGTGAGAATGGCAAACAATCTTTTACTCCTTTTTATTTCCCTCTCAAAGAGCTTTACATGGGTCTGTAGGGAGCAACTGTGATTGCACTTGCATTTCATTGAGGTTCCTTAGTGATTTCTTCCCTAGGGATTCACATCACAGGGATTAAGGACTTCCTAAATCACTGAATCCAAAGCCTTAGCCTCTACTATTATAGAAATACATTCATAAACCTCAAAGGATTAACTATAAAACTTGCGGATTTCTGGCTGATGTTGTATGTTCAGCATTCAATCAGGAATCAGACTTCTGATACTGTGAAGGTTTCCTAATTGTCCA
Source organism: Nothocercus julius (assembly GCA_013398735.1). NCBI lineage: Eukaryota > Metazoa > Chordata > Aves > Tinamiformes > Tinamidae > Nothocercus > Nothocercus julius. Next base: position 698,404 of record VZSV01000029.1, on the reverse strand, counting down.
CCAAAATTTATTCACAGCCAGCATGTTCTCTTTATTTAGTCTCTCTTTTGGCTTAATAGCTCTTCTCCCTCCCTTATGCTTCGTCCATGAAAAATGCAGAGAATGTGCAACTATGTTCCTTCTCAACCTGCTTTTTGCTTGGCTAAGCATACCAGGCTCTTTCAGCCTCTACTTGAGACATCCTCCACTGATGTGATTACTGCTACAGCCCATTTCAATCGCTACCCTCATCTGAATTCACCCTTCCAGGAAACAGGTAAGCAGAATGGCATCTGTCCAGGTGAGATCTCCTCTGTGCTTCTACCAGACTTGCTCCTCCCCATATTATATCCCTTCCTATATCCTTTCAGATATCTGGGATGAAGATTAATGGATTTTCTCACCTGAGGTGCTGAAAACTTTTAGGGTTTTGCTGTAATCTCGGGTGCGGTAACAAGTTGTGGTATGTTCATCCCCATTGCCCTTACACTGTAACCTAAGTCAGGACTATTTTGGAGGTAATACCTAAATTATCTTTGCTCCTGACCCTGCTCTTACTGCATAGCAGGCAACTTTTGTTCTTACTCTCCTTTTATTTATATTGTTAAAAAGCCTTTTACCATGTAATGTTCTTTGCCAAAGCCTATCTCAGCTTGACTGAGCAGTTTTGTACGTACTAGCAATATGCCTTTTTCATCCCATTAAGTTTGCAGCTCTTCCCTTCATCCCCCCCAGGCTTGGGCTGCAGCTTCCACATTGATTTTGCATCTCTGAATGCAGTGTACTTCTGTCCTGCATTTCTGTTCCCAAGTTTGTCACTCGAACTGATTACACTAACTGGTTCCATTTCTTTCTCAGAATGAACCCATTTAAACAGAAGGCCTTACTTCTTGACCTGATTTTGCCTTTCCATTTAACAGACACTGAATGAACCCCTGTTTTTTGTTTTTCACTAGGTTTAGTCTCTACTACCTTCTCTTCAATAGCAATCAAAGGCTACCATAAAATTTCATTGCCTCCTATTATTACACATGGCAGTTGCTCTAGACCCTCTGTGAATGTCAGTGCAATTTCTAGTCCTGTTTTTTCTCCCAGATAATTAACTACATCACTGTGCATATCTAACTTAGGATGTCAAAACTGCATCTTCACTAAAGTCTCTATATTGTTTTTTTCCTGTTTCTTCCCACTGCTATGCAATATTGTGTATGTGATGCTTTTGTTGTCTCAGAATTTACTTCAAATCTGATGATTCTCTTCTTGGCTGCAGTTTTCTCTTCCAGCTGGTTTTTGTACTTGGGGAACCCCTCAGGAAGGGGAGCAGGCCAGAAAGAGGAGACAGAAGTGTTGTCCTTTACTCCAAAATCTTCTGTTTTTCTATCTATTAGAAATCTAATAGAAGTCAAATTATACCTCCTAGATCTCCTAGAATTTGTCCTGTTCATCAAAAAAAAAAAAAAA
>VZSV01000029.1:673943-695209 GCA_013398735.1 Nothocercus julius | reverse complement strand
AAAAAAAAAAAAAAAAAAAAGAGAGAGAGAGAGAACATAAGAGTATAAATATCCAAGATTTCAGAGGCACAACTAACAAAACTTTTGTGGGAGAAACTCTTAAAAACCTGTTTCTCCAAGTGCCATGGGCAGCTGGGCTGGCTCAGGGCTATGAACAGGGGCTGCCCAGGGGACAAGGGTTGCAGCAATCTGCTGCGGTGCCGGGCTGGTGCATCACTTCCCTGCAGCTTCCCACACCTCCCACCTGCACTTCCAAAGAATCAGGACTGGAGCCAGCAGAAATTGTTGTTGGGAGGATCCCCAGGAAAATCCAGGCTGGAGATAATTATTCTTGATGGATCCCTAGAGAAGTCTGTCATTTTTTTTTTTTTTCTGATGTTCTTTAAGCCTGAACTGTATCTAATATTTTGCTGGATGGAAACAATGCGTTTCTAAGAAGGAAAAATCCATGTTCATCAAGACAATGGATCTGAGAATTGAATGCTAGAAACTTTCTTGAAGCAAGATGAAAGTGGAAGAGCTGAGATTTACCACTAGATTAGTGAGAACAGGTATATCAGACATTTTGGATTCTCTGTGTTGAAGGTTTTTTGGTAAAATATGAGTGAAATCTATTCCAGAATAGCTAGTAGTCTAGTGCGTAGCATTCAAGGTCTCAGGTTCAATTCCAAGCTCTCCTTTTTTTAACATTTCCCCACAAATAGCCTGACCATCATTTTTTGACTTTCCTGGGTTACACTGTCTCTGTATTTCTCTCTGGAGCTGTTCTACATTGTGTTTCTAATTTGCTATATGGTTTTGTTTCTTCACATCCTATTTGCTCCTCTTTGCATACAAAAACTGGACTACTCACAGGCAGCTCCTATATTAAATTTAAAGCTGTCTTTATGAGCTGTTACAATTCAGGATATGGTCTAATTTAAGGGCCAATAAACTATCCCTCTCTGCAAGTCATTCTAAAGAGTTTCGGCAAATGCTTACACTTTATCCTCTAGATGTTTAATCTATATATTTTTAGAGCCAATATTTTTTAAAAAGAAGTGGCACTGGTATAATAACACCACTTAGTAATCAAATATTAATGCTTTTGTAAATGTTTATTGTGCTGTTAAATTAAATTATTTCCATGCATGAGCAGAACAGATGACTTCTGCAAAGGAAATGGCATTAAATCAAGAATCTGGCCATTTAGCAACAGTTTCACCATCCTCTCTTCCCTCCTAATTTCCTAATCTGAAAAGGAAATCACAAAAAATAATATGAATAATAAAGTTTTAAGGATCAAAAAAGAAACAGAGGGAAGGACTCACAGTGACAGGGAGTGTTAGATGTTCCAATTATGCAATTACTAGAGTTCAGAAGACACAAATTATATCTTGTGATGGTGTTCAACTTGCTTTACTAACCCTTTGTTTTTCAAAAGCTCCATTAATTATCTCCCTGAGTGACAGTTTTCCTTTTAGGATCCCATGTTTTACAATGTGTATTAAAATTCCAAACTCCTTCATCCTGCGCACACACACTGCTCAATTAAGTCAACTAATTTAAAGCACCTGCTATCAAGAGCCTGAAAAATTCCTCCTAAGAAGATACAGCACTTCCTTGCAGTGCTTTATATCCTCTTGTTTGCTTATCATATCTTTGCTGTGCTCTGTAGATTTCTGAGTGCTGAAAGTCAATATCATGACAGTACATGAACAGATTTATTCAAAAGACTTTCTCGTATTCCTGTTTTTTTCCTGATTTTTTAAATGCTAATAAAAATATAGTAATTTCCCATTGCTTGTGGACCCATTCTAGAGTCAGAGCTCCTCAGAGCTCAGTTTTTATCTCCATTGCCCTGCTAATACACATTAAATTAACCCTAAAGAAGAAATGATGTACAAAGACTGTGTGAGGGGGGTGCAATTTAGTTCTCTTCAAACCTTTCTATAGACAGGGCCTCAGATACATGGCCTTTTTAGGAAGTTGCTTGGATGTTTTTTGATTAAAATGTTTCTGCATGGGTATATGGACTCAGTGTGATGACATTCATCAGTAGCTCCATAAGGAAAGAAACCATGCAATACCCACCTGTGTGATCCATCCATTAATTGATCCCCAGCTGCAGGAGCAATTAAGACCATATTAGACATAAGAGATGCCACATGGAAGAAGTTCCTTCTAAATGCCTGGTTTCTAGAGAGGCTTCAGTTAAAGCTGGACTCTGAAAAGATGCTGAATCAACCCGACGTGTTCTGAGACAGGAATCTACAGGTAAGGAGGTTCTGTTTGCTCCACTATTTAAGCAAGTTCCTTGTTTTATCAAGAATTTCTGTTAAGAAGTAGGGGAATGTGTCATTTTAAACAATGTTTTAGCTAGAGGAGGAAAAAAATAAATAAAGATAATCTAGGAAAGTAGGAAGGTGTGAATTTGTCTTCTTGTTTCTGTAATAGCCACTAGCCTTTGGGGTAGTCCTATGGAGGCAATGAGGTAGAGCCTGCACAAGAGCTGCTGTCTCTCTTATCCATAAGCGCCCCAAACCTGGAAGTACTAAGTTATTTTGGTAGGTGGTTTTTGTCTCTTGCTAGAAGAAATGTTCAGATGGATTTTTTTTTTTTATTTCAAAAAAGAAAAATGAGATCTTTGCATTGCCCAAGAAACAAGTTTTGTTCTTGCCTTTCTAGTCTTGGTCTGAAAGGAGCATCTATATTATTCTAATTTGTCTGCTCTGTGAATGACTTGTTTATGAAATTACCCAGATAAATGTTTGTTTTAACTCTACCTAACTATCACTGTTTTCCCCACAACATCATGGGGCAGCTGCACTCTGTAATTCATCCTATGTTACCTAACTGAATGGGTGATGCCTGAGTGGACAGCACTTTTCTGTATTTCTCTCTTTTCATGGATGGTGTGAGAGGTAGAAGGTGAGAACTGCCATGTATTTCATCTCTCTATAGCATAGGCACAGCTGGTATGGAGTTCTGGAGCTCACAGTGAGAACTCAGCGGAGTGGACAGAAACTTCTGTAAAATAAAAATGCTGTACAATAGATGAACTGCTTGAGGTTCTTGTTGGGAGATTCTTTGAAAAAAATGTCATGAAATGTGGATTCTATATGTTTCAAGGAAGCAGTCACGCACTCACGAGGCCTAAGATCTTTGTATATGAAATAAGTGGTTGGAAACAACATGGAGATGTCCAGGATGAGTGGGCAGCAAGTGGTACATCTGGTGTTTGGCATATGTTGCTCTGGAAAGATAAGCTCTTCTGTTTTGGAAACTAAGAAAATCATATTCGATCATAATTTAATAAAATGCAATTTATCAGTTAAAATTAATTAAATTGTTACATTTTATAGCTAACCCTTAAAGACAATGAAATGCTTTAGGGAAACAGCATCAGGAAAGCATGGATCTTATTCATCCTCAACAGGGAGAATATGTCTTCTAGGTATTTGTCATTTCTTTAACAACTATGTGTTTTCATTTTTTTCCAGAAATCATTCTGAAAATAAAAATACTACTTATTCATTTGGACTACTTAGCAAAAGCCTTTAGGCATTTTTTTTTTTTTTTTTTTATTGTGCTCTTTCTGCCTTCCCCTAGAGAAGGGTAGAATGTTTAGGTACAAATTTTTTAGGTAACATCCTTCTATGTGAGGGCTACAACTTTGAGACGGTTGCAGTTACTTTGCTGGCCCAGGTCAGCAGACCAGAGGGAGTAAATGGCCGTGGTGGCAATCTGTCCCTGGCCACGTCTCCCTTCCCTTGGCCAGCTGCTGAGCCAGCCTTTTGGAAGGGCGCAGTGAAGCTACCTTTGCCAGCTCTCCTTAAATTCATGGATATGTCTCTGCAGCCCTGTGACCTTGGAGCAGCCATTCCCTTCTCTTAAGTGCCTCCAGACTTGAACCCTTCTTGTAATACTCTGTGTATCCACCTGACAAAGACCAGTAGTTTTTTGTTATTTTATTCCAGTTATTTTAGATGCAACCAGCCTCACATCCCAGGCAATCTACTTTTTTGTTTTTTATTTATTCTGTGCTACAGACTTTCCATTCTTCACTCCTGAAGCTCCCTCTGCTTTCAAAAACCAGCGTCCATTTTTTGCCTTGGTCTTCTAACATGTGGACTAATATGGTCCAGAGAGAATCTGTCACCTCTTATGCTTTGGGTCACTCTCTGTAAAGAGAGAGGTGTATAATACCCCAAAGCAGGATCAGATATTACACTATCTAAAAATTCAAGTGATGGTGATGCTGTTAAAACTGAAATTCTTGAGGTGCTGTTACATATTTCTTTCTTTTAAAGAAAGAAATGTTGCACATTCTTATTTCCACAAATCAGCCAGCCCATGATTTACCACTAAAATTGAGAAGGGAGTTTGGAAAATCCCACTAAAATACTAATCTCCCATTGCAAAACATTTTGAGAATCTGCAGAATAAATACATCTGTAAAATAGTAGTTTCAGACACACAGAGCTATCATTTCATAGGTGTTGCAGGAGTAGTGCTATTTAAAAAAAAAAAAAATGCCACTGACTAGAAACAATTCTCTGGTTGAAATATTTCTATAAACAAAGTCGTCCCAGTATATCTCAATAAACTACTTCACAGTTTAAGGGTTTAAAAAAAAAAAAAAAAAAAAAAAAAACCATAATTTCTGAACAGTTCCCTCCTTTAGGCACAAACTTTTCTGATGGTTTTGGCTTCCCAGCGTTGCCTTTTAAAGCATGTAATTAAAATGATGATCTCGCTGGCTACTTTGCCAGCTGACATTGATTTTCAGTGCATCCACTTCTTTATGACTCTGTTGTGAGTTGTCTGGAACGTGCCTTTATAAAGTGGATCTTGGAAAGCCTTAGCACCAATTATCGCGTAGATAGTAGCAGTCCTTGTTAAAATTGCTGAGAGTCTGGTACTGTGGGCACCTTTCTGGAAGTCCTTTTTCCACGTAGAACAATTCTTAAATAATAGACGGGAACAGATAGGGGAGAGAGAAGAAAAGAAGCACAGAAGTGAGCAAGATGGTATTGCAAAAACAACTTGGCTATTCCTCAGGCTTTCATTATTCATATTTTCTTCCATTTGGGAGACTGATTGTTGTGAGAATTCAATTCCGTTACTAGCTTCTTTATCAAAACTGTCTTCTGAACTACAGCCCACTGGAAGATCTGTTAAAATAAAGTTGTTTGAAAGTTGTTGTTCTCCTTGCCCTCTAGCACTGAGAGCTGCCCATAGCAATGACAATAATCCAGAAGAATCATGTTTTTAAATGGAAAGCAGTAAACTGTCAGCGTAAGATTTAAGTGTTGGTGAGTGGGCCCTGTAGGCTTTGTGCTGCTGTACGTGACCACTGACAAACGATGCTTAGGACTTTGCAAATGCTGCAGCAGCAGGCAGAAAAGTTGTGCAGCGCTCAGGTGAAAAGCTTGTTTAGAGCCTTGTTCAACAACACTGCTACTTTTTGGGGATGATGTGGGCCATGGAGACGATCACGCACTACGTGCTGTTGCACCCAGTTTATCAGTCTAGTCTGTTTTTTTGGGGGTAGTTTGAGACAGCTCATTTTCTTTGTCCTGACTTTTCACAGTTGTCATCCAGATCACTTGCTGGGGTCCATGAAGGTTAATTAACTGCTCGGTTTAGAGTATTGGATGAATAGGACTGAACTGAGCCTCTGACTTTCAGCTCCTAGTGACTTGCTCGTAGATCACTTCTCTCTGTTGGGATGCGCGTGTAGGGAATCTCAGCTTAGGAAGACATGAGGTCTTACTTCAGTGTGGGCTTTATGTGCAGGAGTCTTACCGGGAGCATCTCTGTAGCTAAATGATTCCTATGCTTTCCTAGCCATGCAATCAAAGAAGGAAAAGCAAACTTTCTTGCAAGCGCCAAAGAATTACCTGCTAGGGTAGGCACAGCCTCCAGGAGTCAGGATCTATCAAGCAGACAGTATCACTCAATGTATGTTGTCCTGCTCTTGGTTCCTGCAGTAGATGCCCTCCCAACCCCTCAGCCTGAGTGTCCAGGCCCTTTTTTTCAAATAGATTTGTGCTCTTAAGTTAAGTACTGCCTTTCTTCCTCCAGGCCTCTATCCCCAAGATTAATATATGTCAAGTTTTGAGAGTTTTTGTTGCAGCACTGCCCAGGCTCTACCCCTTGTCTCATCTCCCTACCAGTCTTTGTGCCTCTCATTGAGAGGGCAGCATGCAATTCAATTATGTGATTTCTGCATTGCCAAACAGTGAGCAAATGCTTGAATTATGGATGACAATTAACTACTAATTGGCCATAATGTAAGCCCCTTCTGAATGGACATGGTAAATATTGAAACAAATGGGCTGTTATTCTTCAGACCTGAATGCTAGTCATTTGAAATGAAAAGCTAATTTAAGCCTGGGAGGCAAGCTCTGTATTTTAATCAAGTGTGGCAGATCAAGAACAATAAATGAGCACTTAAGGTGAGGGGATGTGTTTTTCCCTGCTGTAAGTTTATTTGTGATGAGTTATACTGCCCAATGCAAAATGAAATTAAACTGTAACTTTGATCCAGACCTTAAAGTAGTCTCAGCAGAAAATTTGAATAAAGGAAGCAGCACAGAGGAGACTGCTCTTTAAGTAAAGCAATCCTTACTGTAGAGAAAGCATTTGTAGACTGGGATATATATAGAGAATTTTTATACAAATCAAAAATTTTGCATTTCAGGTAATGAATTCTTGGTCTACTATAGAGTGACATCTTACTTTGCATTTGTCCTGCAGAGTATGCTCAGAACCAAAATTTTGAAATAATATCTAAGAAATTATTTGATGAAGTTTCTTATTGCTTCAGTGAAAATTGTGGTGTACCATTTTGTTTTAAAGTACATCTTCATCTTCAATAAATGTAATTGTTTTTGTTGTAGAGAGAGCAAAACAATGATTATAGTTGATGTGACTTTTTTCCTTAGTTTTGAAGCATTGAACTAAAATTCCAATATTGGTTTTCTAAGCGAAGGCTAACATTGATTTTTTTTTTTTCCTTCTTTTTTTTAAAAAAAAGAAGAAAAATGAAATTAGGTAAGTTCAGATGTATGCTATCTAACAAATTAAACTTCTTCTTGAATCAAGTATTGTATATAATTTATATATGTAATGTCCTGATGAACTCATATCTCTTCTGTGTCTCAGTCTGTATATCAATAACTTATACTTTTTAATATTTTAGTACAACCATCAGGGCTGATGTTGCTGGATAATTTTTTTTCTGTATCCAAGCAACAAAATCAGCCTCAATTCAACATATGGAAAGGGTTTTAATAACTGTATATAATACAAGGCTATGCTGAAAGCAATAAAAATATCTCTACATAGTGCTATCCTCAGAAGAGATCTCTTGCCAAGTAACTACAGGAGTGCTTTTTGCCCAGTCAATGTGTAACTATTATAAGCTAGTGAAAAAGATGTTGATACTTCAAGAACCAAGTGAGCTAAAAGAACTAATTCCCTAGTGAATACTTGGAGATTTTCCAGCATTTAGTATTGCACGGGTGTTGTCCCGGACTGGTGTATTCCTGAGTTACGCTCTATTCACATATTTCAGGTGTTTCTGTCTCTTCTGGTGCTGACTTATTTAACTTTCTATTACATCCTGCAACAGAAAGGACTCCTGGTGCTGGAAATGCATTTATTTATCACTGTCTATCACCTTAGCACCCAGAAGTGCTTCTGAGCATTTCTGTGTGAAGTTTAGCAATGGGCTTGAATGTACCAGGCAGAGAAAGTGTTGGTTTTGAGATGTGCTAATAGGGAAATGTGCTAGTATTTAATACTATATATAATGCTGCCTGGTTGCTCCCTGTTTTGGGCTGGTGGAAGCATATAGGAAGTCCTCTGTGTTCCTAGTGATTTTTTTTTTTTTTTTTTTTTTTTTTTTAAAGCTCCAATCAGGTGGAGTTAAAGGTGGTTGTGCTGTGTCTTCCCACGTTGCAAGCAGAGCTTCCAGGTCCATGTTGAGTTAACCTGAACCACCTCTTCCAGCCTCTTGCTCCAGAGGTGCAGCAGCTGCTTCACTTGCTGTGTGAAACCCCAGCATCCATGTAATGTAATTCAGAAATATGATATTCTGGATATGGGAACAGGAGGTCATTTCTATTTGCTGCAGAAAAATCATGACAGCAACAGCTAATGTGAACTGGAACATGGGTGGGCGAGGGCGCCCCTTCCAAGGAAGGTCCTTTACCCATCGAGAGCTGAGCACTGGCAGCTCAGTACTGCTGTGGCCAAGCATCTAATCTTTTATCTATAGCTAAAGAAATGAATAAAAAAGTCACTTTTCAGAACATACATACTGAAGATAATGCAAAGGGAGGGTTGTATTAATTCAGCAAATCCTAGTGCCAAAGAGGTCAACTATAGATTTCTTGGGTGACAAATCTGCAGCACATCTCGGGACATAAAAGGACAGAGTTGAATCCTACTGAAGGGGTAGGAAAAAGAGAAGCTCTTGAAATTATGCTGCATTAAAAGATTATTTTTCTGAAATAGTCTTGCGTCAAGTTTATACAAGATAGAAACTTTCGTATTCAAAAGGCTTCTCCTATTTCTGAGACTTTTAACCTCAGATTTTTATAGCTGATCTGAAAACACTTCATTAAGCTTTATCTTGTTTATATGATGATACAGTAACTGTGTATCTACTTTGTAAATTAAAAAAAAAAATCCATGGTCAAACCTTGTGTTTTCTCCTTTTGGGGGTAAACTTTGTCATAAGCTTTAAGTGAACTTTGTCATATCAGTTGTTGTTACCAGCCATATCTATTTGCTAATCTGTGAATGTGTTCCCAGTTCTCATATAACTACTCACTTGCATGCACACCAGATGCTTTATGAAGTCAAATTCCTGAAAAATGATAAAGATCAAAAGATTTACTTAAAAAACACAAGCTAGGTAAGGTCATGGTAGACCAGATACAGTAGCAGGTGTTCATCACTTCTAGACGTATGCATTAATAATAAATTCTCCATACTGCTTATTATTTTATTGGGAAGGGGGTGACCCAGCCTGCAACATAATCCTCCCACATCTTCATATGAGGCTTGGTCATGGGCTGCAGTGTAACCCAGGCTGGGTGCTGCGTGGGCAGCAGTGCTGTGTGCTAAGGCTGCATCTCATTTGCACTGAGGTTGCTTTCTAATACCTGGAAAACTAAAAGGGAGCTTTGCTGTATGCTTCCTAATGAGAGAAATCAAAAATCTGCCATTAGGAAGTGCTCGATGCATTCTTTCTACAAGCTGTGAAGTGGGGTTTAGAGGTGGTCACAGAGTCTTCTTTGCTTGTGAATAACCTTACTGGGGAGAAATGCTCCAAATTTGCCAGGCATGACTTTACCATTCCTATGTCTATTAAAAATGCCTTGGTGTCTCAACTGTGGGTGAAATTACTGCCAGTGCTCTGAGCACTATCTGTGTGCAGAGAATTCATGAGGTGGCTTCCTTGGCACCCTCAAAGCCCTCTTAGAGGCCTTCATTTGTTGCTGTCAGAGGCTCTTACTTTCATAAGCTTCATAAACCTCCCCCCTCAAAAAAAACCCTCTACATGGCTTTCTGTAAAGCCAAAATGGTATTTCTCTCACACAGCCAGTGAAACACTTTCCATGTTTTTAGTAACTTTTTTTTTTTTTTAATGCATCTGGGTTTGTCATGAACAAATGGAGGAAGGCATTGATTTTCGTACTGCTAAAAAGCACTCTTGTTTCTAAATCCTTCAGGAAAGGGACTATATATATATATTTAACTAGGACAGCAACTCAGTAAATTATAATGGCACAACCATTCTTTCTCTTTCATTAGTTATTCAGAAGTGTATTCATATGGCCTGATGTTAAAAATCATCTGCCTCTAGATGAAAGTTAAGATCAGCTAGTCTGACAGCCTCTGCTTAGTTCCCTATGGAAGGGGAAGGAACACCCTCATCCAAGGCAATTTTTCAGATAGTGTGTCTCGGTTTTCATATTTTCCCGTGTATTTCCCACATCATGCATTTAGTAAGTTACCCAGTTAGGCACTTCCTCCCTCCTCCTCCTTGCTTAGGCCACCTATCCACAGGAACGCAAAGCTGTTTGTGAGCAAGGATGCTTTTTTGTCACATACCTCAGAAGCAGCACTCGACAGATGGAAGTTAAAAAAGAAACGTGTTTGCTGCCTGAGGCACGTCTCAATTTGTCGTTCAGCTCAGTTTGTTTCACTTTTAATGGTTCACTTCGCTGAACTTGCAACTAAAAATTAACACAGGGAGAAAGGAAGAGAGGGAGGAAAAAGGTAAAGTAGAAGTTTTGACTTGATGGGCCTGCAGAGCCAGCACGTGGAGACGTTGCAGAGGCCAGCTGCCAGCCTTATGTTTGCTGCTAGTGGCTGCTGAGGGGCTGACAAACTTATTTTGCATGTGGTGTTGCTCTCTGGTGTGTCCCAAGGCCTGTGCGTCGGTGACGTGACTGGATCCCCAGTGAGGGCTCATGTTTATCGCAGGCAACTCCCTGCCCATCTCACCTTACTGCCCTTGGATAAAGGGGCGGTTAAATCCGTGGAAGCAGAGGCTTTCTGACCATGCTGACTTGCACGGAAGATGCAGGAGTGGTAGGGTTATGTTGCCTGGACTGCTAACAGGGCAGGAAAATGAGCTTTAATCTTGTTTGGGAGCTTGGGGGGAAAAAAAAGAGTCTTTGACCCCTATTCAGCCATGGCAGAAAAAGAAATAAGTTTTTTTTGATCCTTTCCAATGAATATATAATAGAGAATAAATAATATAACAGCTAAGCTCACAGAGAAAGATAAAATATTAGCCCAGAATAAGAGAACTTTAAAAGGGTGCATTTTCAGTCACTTTTGGCTTGCCCGATGATTTTTGCATGCTGCTGTTTGGAGACAGAAGTTATTGTAACTGCTAGTATGAAATAGAGTAATTAAGGAACTGCAAAAATACCCAGCTGATGTCAAAACAGCAGCTCAAGAGCTCAGAACCCAACTGTCAGAGCAACCCTGGCCACATCAGACCCCAAATCTGTACTCAGGTTAATAAGAAGGTCAGAAAGATTCAGTCCTATCCAATGCAATAGCTAAATAATGGGTGTGTCTCTTGATTAGAACAGAATGTGTAAAGCTAAAGCGAAGTGGTGGGAGATTTGTTGGTGACAATTTCAAAATAAACTGGGAAAACTGGAGAGGAGGGCAATCTTGGACTAGTAGGAGTAGCCTAAATATTCTCAGAAGTTATTTCTTTCACTTTTTATTACTGATCGATTAGGATGGATGAAATATGTTGGTAGCTAAAGAGTTGTTTACTTCTCTTTTTCAAATCTCCTGATGATTTTTGTATTAGTCTTTGTAGTATCTGCTTTCTGGTAACAAACAGAAGAGTTTTCTTAGAGTGGTCTCTGTGGGAGAGAGCGAAGGAAAATGTTTGTGAATACTATTTGGCTAAAACAGAGGATTTGCTTTGTATTCATGACTCATGAGCCCTTTTATTTGTTTCCTCTAAATATTTATACATGTGGGGTTTTTTTCCTCCAAAGAAATTTGTGGAAATAGGAGCAGTGTTGCTGAGAGTATTCACAGGGCGAAGGGCTGGCGTCTACCCCGGGAATTGCTCGGGAGCTTTTTGAGACGTCTCATTAAAGAGCCGAAGCAGTTCTGGGTGCTATAGGTTACCCATCGCACGGCGCAGCTAATGAGTGCCTAAAGCAATAGCAGTCGCAGCCAATTCACAGACTGGTTTATATTAGCAAACACTGTCTAGAAAATAATTTTTAATGAAGAAGTCAATTAGAAAATGCACCAAGTGTGTTTGTAAATAATTCTGTGAGGGGGAGGGAAAAGAGAGATAAATATTAGCAAAGGAAATCGTCCGCACACCAGACCCACACACCATGCTTGTGTCCTGTTAGCATACGTACCTTTGAGATGCTCTACGTCTATTTGTATTTTGTCTGAAAATTGATTGCAGTAAGGGCTCATCATGTGTAACTCCAGTCAATGAGAACTTTGCTGCAGTCTGCAATGGGCCCAATTTAGGGATGTGCACAAACCCGTTAGTTTGCAGGGGCATCTGCTTGTGCTTAACATGAGGAGTTTCCACTCTGCTTCATGAACACCACCCTCTCTTCCATGTCATTTTATGACAGTGTTCAAATACAAAAATTCCTCAGTACTTCATCTTTCTCTCTCTCCCAAGTCAAGACCACTTGGGGTACTTCCCCTAGCACAGTGTGTGCCCTCCTGGGCATTTCCAATCTACTGCTATTGCAAGTAGTAGTTCCTAGATTCTCCAGCTTTGACCTCATAAATCACGCTAGGCTTATGTCCTAGGATTACCTTCCAGTTCCCTTCAAACACAGAAAGCTGCTTGGAAAACTAAGCAAAAATCTTTGCAGCATCTAAAGAAATATCTTCACCTCTTCCAGCTGTATTTATGAGCACTATTACCTGTATAAGTATTCGGATAAATCTCTGCTCACACAGTCCCTGCCTGCTTGGCCCTTTGCTCTGAGCAGTGATAGTCCTCTCTGGGCAGAGTTTCAGGCAACTCGCTGTGGTCTAACCCTTAGGAAGTTGTTCTGTAGCACAGGCTATCTATATAACAACAGAATAAAAGGAGGGCGTGGGGGGCAAGTTAAGAATTTAGCCCATCAAAAATCTGCCTTATTTTGGAAAGGGCCAGTTCAGCTGCCTGAATATATGGTGCAGCCAGCGCTTTGCAGGTCGCAGCTGCACCTTCATGGGGTTTCCTGAGCTTGGCGGTGTACAAATACTTCTCAATTAGCAACAAATGTTTACACCTTGTTTTCTTTTTATTTTTTTTCCTCAAATCATCTCCCATCAAATTGCCATCTCTCCCCAGTTGACATCACTTGTGCCTTTTGCAGTATGTGTCCCCAACATGTGTCCTTCCACAATGCAATGAAAGGAGGTTATGTTTCATTTATTTGTCTTGCCTCTCTTATTTGTAATACTTTCTTCTAAATTAAGTGTTCAAAGGATGCCTTATTTTGAGTCTTCCGAGAGCAGCACGTGCATCTTCCCAGTATTTACTCTGTATTTACTCTGTAATAATTTCAGATCATGTGTCTCCAGCGTTAGTCAAAGTTGTAGTGCAGCAGACAGCGTGAATTTGGTGTTCAGGGAGCTAAGCCAACCTGTTAAACAACCCTTGGTGCCTGGTCCTGACTGTGCGTGAAAGGGCTGTGACTCTGTGCTCCAGTGAGACGTATGGGGACCAAACCTCTGCTCAGCGAGCCTGGGCTTGTCCTTTCCGAAGGCGGAGGGGGCAAGCCCCTCTGTAACCTCCGTGGGTGACACAGAGATAACCTGCCTTGTGACTCGGCATCAGCCCGTTGCACTGACCCGTGAAAGCACCATCCCTGCTGTCTGCCTGGGGAAAGAAAGTAGCGGTGAGCGTACGTCATGTGCTTTAGTGGTTTGTGTTGTGCCTGCTTTCCTGCCGTTTTAATGCTACACAGGCAAGAAAATTCTCATCCAGAAACAGAGAAAGGGGCAAGACTAGGGTTTCTGTGGCTGGATTTTACTAAACCTGAGAGTATTTCAAAGAGCAGCAGTGAAACCAGCAGAAGTATGGCTTTGGTCTTCCAGTTATTCCTGTTTTCAAAGTAAATGCATAGGTTATTAGCAAGCTGATATTTTTATTAAAGTAAAATTTTGTTGTCTGGAGAAAGAAGCCATAGAAATGACAAGAAAATGTAGAATGTGGTTCTTAGGCTTGCCAAAACTTGTTTTTGGTGACTCTCAGATCTTCTGTGTCAGCAAAAGTCTGATTTGATTCCATAGTGTTACTAGTAGCATAGCTAAGGACTTACCCATGTAAGCAAGGATTTAATAGGATTAATCTCCATGTTAAATATTGGAATATAGCCTGTCTATGGTGAGAGAAAGATACAGGAGAAATCTTTTTGTTATTCTCACTCAATCCTGCAATTCACTTGATGATCCATACCTTTCTTTAGATAAAAACAGAGTATTAATCAGTCTTTCTGTGGTGATTTTTTTCTGAATATGCTTTATGGCTTTTCATTCCTATCTCCTATGTGAGTATCAGCAAGCAAACGTACAGCAGAATAAACAGATTCCCTTAGACTTTTTGTGGATCAATTTCTCTGAGTTGTATCTCCATGCATTGATCCCCCTGTGATCTTTGGCTGTTGCCTTCCATTTCAACAATTTCTATAAGCCCTGTGGACCAACGCCGTGGTGGGGAAGGAGGCCTTTGCCCCTGTCTGCTGAGGAACAGAGGAAGAATGATCTCAAAAGCGCTTTTTTCTGCTCAGAGCTAGTAAGCAACAGCTCCGAGGTGGAGGTGCCCTTTTCCATGCCTGGAATATGGGCAGAAGGAGCTTCCTTCCTTCCCAAATTTTTCCACTGATGATTTGGTAGCCGGTAGGACAATGTGGAACTGGTTAAGTAATTGACTTAAGCCAAAAAAAAAGGTAGTTGAGGTTTCTGTAATGGAAATGTTATGGTTTCTGATAAGTGGATCATCCAGTATG
The DNA here is from genome assembly GCA_013398735.1 of Nothocercus julius. NCBI lineage: Eukaryota > Metazoa > Chordata > Aves > Tinamiformes > Tinamidae > Nothocercus > Nothocercus julius. The sequence continues at coordinate 680,693 of VZSV01000029.1, read as the reverse complement.
CACACAGTGATGCTTGTGTTTGGATAGGCTGCTGATGTGTTTTCCAAATTACTGACCTAACCTTATTTTTCTTTCTTAATGTTTCTCTGCATTCCAGACTCATTGTTTATAGGTGGGGAATTGATGATCTTTCCAGGAGTCCATGGAAGGAATTCCTAGGAACTTTAGAAATTCCCTTGTCTTATGGCAGACTTCTACTGCCTGCACCTAATCCACCTTGCTGATGGCAAGAAATGTCCTTAAGAGGTTTGTGGATCAGCAGTCACCAGCTATTACTGATGTCTAATTGAGCAATAAAACATAATTGCAGAACTCGCTGATTGTGATCCTCTGTGATTATGTGCAAGAATTTATACATTTTTAGTACTGCTACACTGCATTCAGCAGGTTCCTTTTCTGACTGCCTTTGATACTTCTAGATGTGCACTGGGGGAAGAGAGAGTCTGACACAAATACAGATTACTGCCTCTGAGATGGGATGGGTAGCTGGCAAAGAGGACTCGATAAAACAATTTGCTCTGGTGATTTTATTGGAATATGTGGGTAAAAAGGTTTTAATTCGCCTCAGTGAATGCATTTTTATGATCTGCGTCGCTGAAATCATGCTTGTGATGAAACGAAATAATTAAAAAAGATATTCTCCTCTCCATTGTATTTATGATTAACAAAGTAAATGAAAATCCAGCCTTTTATCTGACATCAAATGGTATTGCATTTCTGAGCTAAATTGGGCATTCATCTCTTTCTGATGTGCTTTTTGAAGCTTAAACATACCTTTCTTTTTCACCCTTTCCTTCTTTCTGGTGTTTCTGAATACTGGTAAATTAAAGATGACTAGAACTGGAAATGCTTTCAGAAAAGGTCTTGAAATCCATACACGTGCACACAAAGAAGAGAAAGAGAGAAAAAAGTAAGCCTTCTCCTTTGCTATTAACATCACAATCAAGCAATTATTTGGAATACTTCCTACGTATTCCACCCATCTTTTGTTCAGTCTACATTAAATAATTTCTTTTATGTTAGTCTCAATTTACAGCATTATGCAACAGTGTTGTATTACCCTGAGTTCCCAAAGGTTGGGAAACAGCTAATTTGGTAAATAACAGGTTCGCTGGTCTGTAAACCCCCAAATATTTTGTTGTTGTTGTTAAATACATAAGAAGTGACTTAAAGCTTAGCATTGTCAGAAAGAAAGCCTGTTGAAGTAGAGGAGGAAAAAAAAAAAAAGGGGGGGGGGGGAAGTGGTAGAAAAAAATTGAACTTCACTGAAAGTTTAGCAGTTGGGAATTATAATGAAAGCAGTACTGGAAAGGTAATAATTTGAATGCACATCCATGTACTTTTGAATTACTACAAGGGAATTACCTGTGTCACTGAGACAAGAATCAAACCGAGTGTTTCCAGATGACAAATTGCCATGAGCCAAATTTTGTCATTGATGCAGACAGGAGCAAAATTTCTCCATGACTGCATAGATAGTATGGCCTGTAGAATTAGTTTGAGGAGCCAGTCATAAAAAGGAAAATGGGCAAGCAGGAGAGGGAGCAATGACCTATTTGATCCTTGTGCCTTGAAATTTGCAGATGTGTTTTTTGTGATACTGGTTGTTTCAGGCTGATTTTTGTCCTCTTTTCATTCTTCAACTGACAGCCAACACAGAACTGACAAAATCGGGCTCTTGGTACTTTGTACATGTCAAATGTTTGACAGCAACATTTTGCTTGTGTTTTACCTACGCTTACCTCCAAGAGATCAGCCAAAAGCATATTACTGCAATCCATCTTCTGCTAAAAAGCATAAATTAAATCTCTGAAGATATCTGGTCAAGACAAGGGTGAATTCAAACAATTCTCCACCAACCTTGAGTGCTTAAATATGTTCTGTGTGAGCAGGGATGGTGCTTGTGAGCTGAATGTATCTGGAGAATAGTTCTGCGTGCAGCACGTGGCTAAATCCAAAGCACAGTATGCCTAAGTTTTTTAAGACCTTGTTTCCATCTAAAGAATTACCAGCCAAAGCAATATTTCTCATGTATGTGAAACATGATATATTTTGGCCTATTTTCTATTTGTTTCCTTAGCTGATATTATTTTTGCTTCAAATCTTGTTCGTGAAATTCATCTGTATCTTATATAAGTTAGGTGTTCAGGCCCTTGGTTGCTTGGATGACTTGTTTTTTCCCCGCTTTCTTAATTATGGATACTACAGTTCCCAGTCTCTTCCAATCTCCTGTGTATTGTAGCAATTTTTTAAGAGGTCTGGAATTTTCTATGATTTTTTACAGACATTGGGGAAAAATGGAAGACCGTTTATTAGAAAATATTTTGAACTTCGTAGCCCACTGAATAGTTTTATATTTCAGCTTATCCTTTCTCTTTTGGGGTTGTTACCGAATAGGTCCATTTAATGACAAAATAACTTCCTTGCTACTCTACATAGTTTTATATCCCTTTACACTTCAGTTCTTATAAAAAATAGATAAATATTTAAACCTAGGCATCAATGACTTTTTAATCATCTTTTCAAGCAGTATGTAAAGAAATGAGGCCATGAGATCATTTGAGAGGAAAAAATCTTTCTTCTCTCCCACCCCCCCCCCTTAATAGAGGTACTCAGGAAGTCCTTTAAATAAAGAATCTGGGCTGTTGATTTGTCAAACAGACTTTCCAGCAAGCAATTAAAGCCCAACATTTACAGGCACTTAGATGAACCAGATACATTCCTGGCAAGGCAGAGCGTGAAAAGCGACAGATTTTGAAGTATGTTGACAGCCCTTAATCTTCAGAAAAAAAAAATTCTGCTTAGGAAGCCCTCCAGTAAGTAAATTTAGTTCACTGTGTGTTGCTTAACAGTCCTATTATTTAGACTTTTGATTGTCAAGGACTTTGTAAAAGAGTAAGAAAGTCCAATCTGTCTTCAACTGAAGTGAGTGGAAAGTTTCCCAGGGACCTGGATCAAGTCTGTAAGAGCAACCTGAAGTGTTTTCATCTCCTATCCTATTTTAAACCAAATAACTCTTCCTCCCCTCCTTTCCTCACTTAATGGCAGTAGATCTCGTGTAAAGTAGAAGCACTCAGCAAAGAAATAATGTAGTGAAACTATACTAACAATGTGGTTTGGTCAAAAATAATCAGTATGTATTAGCCATATCGTAAAGAAAGAGATGTATTAGCAGTCACAAAATGATTTGCTTTATAGCAGCTGAAGAATGAAGGAAGAATAGGCACCTGCTACTATTTTTGGAATGAGACCAAAGGAAAGGGCAGTAATGAAAAGGCAGTGGTGCAGCTGATGCCACAAGGATTGCCTGGACAAGCTTTATTACAACAAATGCAAGTTCATAGGTAAGGATTGGCACAATCGTTTCTCCAGGGGAGCATCACACCTTCCTCTTCCTGGAGGTAAATGGCTCCAGCCTTTAATGAGGTGCACGCAGCTGCTGTGGCTCTGTCTCACTCACCTAGCAAACCTTTTTAGCAACCCTTGATGGGTAAAAGCTCTTCTGACTTTGAGGGAAGCAGACAAAATCTGGCAGTTTCACATGGAGAGCCTGAAGTTTTCCCAGGCAGGGGAAAATCCTGTATTTTCTGGTAGGTGTTGTAAACTTCCAAGGAAAAGAAAACAACAAAGTGGTTGAGGAAGTATCCTGCAGATCATCTGCTATATTTCCCATGCTTGTATTAGACATCCAAAATTTCAGTTTCTAGTATAAGGTGTATGAAATGGTATCATTTTGCCTTGGCACTTACTATTCTGCCTCTGCTCAGAATAGGTGGCATCCCTGTTGCCTTGCTCTGGCCACCGTTGTCTGCTGGAAGCAGCTCAACTGGAGCACAGAAATGCAATCACGCTCTTCCTGATGCTGCTCGAGATAGGAGGGAGTAACAAACAGCATTAAATCCAGGGCTATTTTTCATTTCCTTTTATATTTCTTTAGCTTTCTTGAAATAGCAAAAGCAAAGTTTAATCACAAGGCATAAGTGTATCTCCCCACACTGTAAACTAAAGTGTTTTTGTTTTGTTTTTAATCTCTAGTGAATAGTGAACTACTCAGGATTGCTCAGGAACAACTTACAGGAATGACAGGACTGATTTGCATTAACCTGTGTATTTCCAGCCTTTTCCATAACTGATTAAAATGAATCTTTGGATAGGTCACTTTGGGAAACAGGGGTGATGGGAACACTCTCTCTCCTAGTACATATGCCTGGAAAATTATTTAACACAGATGGTTCTTATTTCATAGATGAAGGAATCAATTTGGCTTAAAACCTCTACTTACTTTGCAGCTATCAGTGCACAAAAAAAGTAGGCCTGTTTTCAAGAGCAGTCTAAAGGCAAGAGTGTATTTTGCTGTATAATGAATTCTCTGATTTGCAGCAGTCTTGGAGACTGTAAAAACCTTTCTAGCTTGCAAACCTGAAGTGCTATAAAGCTTTTACGACATTAGGTATTATTTAGTGATTTTTTTTTTTTTAATGGTATTGTTTGAAAGTCTTGCAAGCTTAGCAGAAAGGAAGGGGAAAATGTTTAGATTTAAAAACAAAAAACAACAACAACAAATGCTCTTGTCACTAAGTCTGTAAAGGATGAGTTGTCTGGAAGAGTTTTCCATGCATCTCCACTGTCTTTTTAACGTACAGAACCAAATCTGTACATTAAGGGGGGTGGGAAAGGATTATGCAAGACACATACTCAATAAGCCACAGTTTTATACTGCATCTCTTCTGTCTCTGGGTAAAAGCATCCATTGATCTTATTTAAATAGGTAAGGATGAGCAACATAACACCTGCCTGGTGAATGACAGGAGACTGTCTCAGCAGCAACCAATTCCGACATCTTGGAGTTTCACCATCGGACGCATTGGGATTTAAATCTATCCAACTAATGAACCAGTCGAGAGACCTGGATTCAGTTCTGAATTTGCTATTAACTAGTTCTAGGTAGCGCTTGGCTCGGCAAGCTAGTGCCTGGAAGAGCCCTTTGAAGCATCGATCTTCACTCCATCTCCATGTACAGAGTTCAGGAGTTTTGTTGGGCCTGGGAGTGAACTTGGGGTATCGTGTCCTGCGGCAAGTTCCTTTAGCAAATCTGGCTGTTTGGACTCTCTAACGCAACCTGGGCTCTTGCGCCTGGGTTCTTGTGTAGCAATTTCATGTAACCAAAGCCCTCAGTGATCTTTTGCCCACTAATCTACTCTAATAATCTACTGGGACTGCTCGTAAACCACTAATGTGGGACTAGACTCAGGTTTTGTCATGCAAGCCAGAGAAGATATTCAGGTTAATTACTGACCTGAAGCAGAAGCTGCTGTGATAAGAAGTGGGCAACACTGTTATGTGCTATCATTACAAACGTAAAGGTTAGAATTTAAAAAGTGGAAGAACTAATATTTGATCTTGCTCTTCTTTTACCTAGACTTTGTTTGATCTCTGGATGAGACTGAAAATCCTGGAAAATTCTGTGATGAAAAGAAATGAGATATATCTATATAACGATCAAAAGGAAGTGTTTAGATTTTAAATTAATAATTAAATGGAACAAAGGTAAAGTAGATATTTCCATGTAGCACATAACACAAACGTAACTTGTTTGTGCAGTTTGCACAATGCAAGAGCAGCATTGGCAATGATTTCAGCGGAGCCAGGCTTTCATGGCTACACCTCTTTTGACAGACTTACTATCTTCCCCCCCTTCCTACTGCTCAGCCTTACAGTATTTTTGTATTATCATTTTCATATGAAGTAAAATATTCAGAAGGCAAATTAGAAATATAAAGTGCGTTCGTGTTTGCTAAGATCAAGTGATAGGATGAAGTATTTTCTCACTCTTCATTCCACAGTTCTCTGCAATCTGTATTTATCCTGTGACACCAATTTATACAGTCCTTTTAGTATGTTATTCTTTTTTACAGTTTTTTTTTTTTTTTTAAGTTACTTATATCCTTGTAGTATCCGATAGGAGAAAAAAAAAAAATGTATCAGCATGTGAAGATTTTTAACTAGAAAATCCTTTTCCCCCTCTTGTAAGTCTAAGTGAACTTATCAGAATAGTTAGATTGAGTGAACTTCAACACTGACTTTTCCTCTTTAGCTGATTAATTAATTGTGTGGGTAGTGTGGTCTAAGAGGGGAGAGACTGGTAGTCTCTAGACAGACATTACTGACATCTCGAAGCTTATTCAATTTGTCTGCCCTGGGATTTTACTGTGAGCAGTTGAGTGCAATGCCAGTAGAGACAGGAATGTCCTGCTAATTTCCATCAGTAAACTCCAGCAGAGCTGCTGCACATAATGAACTGCAAGCAAACAACTGTAAATCTGGGAATAAAAAAAAAAAAAAGGATGAAAGGAAATATAATCAGATTATATTGTTTCAGAGGAGATGGAAGCATTCTCCATAAACAGTCTTGTATATAATGTATTGATTCCTAACTGCAATTTATTGTTCTACACAATCACATTTATTCACTGTACAGACATGAATTATACAATTTGTAGCTGCCGTTAACCAAGGGAAAGAAAAAGTCCATTTCAGACCGCAGCCACAAGATTTCAAGGATTCTGTCATCCCCAAAGTCAATAGGGGAAGAGTAATAATCTTTAGGGTTGCTTCAGTAATGAAGGTTTTGCAGTAAAATGAATTCCCAGGGTGAATTAGACTAATCCAGAGTCTGATCGCTTATAGAAAATGCTGTAAGGCTTTCATTATAAGTTTCCATTATATTCAGAATCTATTTACAGTAATCTC
>VZSV01000029.1:659781-673878 GCA_013398735.1 Nothocercus julius | reverse complement strand
GAAAATCTCTCACTGTGCAAAATGCAACTTAAATGCTAGAAAAAGAGAGAACAGGAAGCAGTGATTTCACAGAAGTTCTGACTCCTCTGAGATCAGTAGAATTTTTGGCATTGATCTAAATGATCATTAAATTGATTTATGTCTAAATAAAATCAGAGGATTTTGGATATGTGGTAATAAACAGAAATATTGAACCTTGAGATAGAAGCATCACTGATGTGGAGCACAAACACAGCTAGATCTTTCAACAGTGCTACTCCTAATACAAGATACAACTATCATATAGTAAATAATCTTGGTAAATGCTCATCTCACCTCTCCCATGTGATATAATACTGAGCCTTGCACAGTTGAGGGGAAAAAAAGGCTCAAAGCTATGAAATGTCTGGTGCCACTAGTTGCCCTTAGACAAGTTTCAGTTCCAAGTCACAAGCTCTAATTAATAGATGATAAACAGCAAGCCAAAGAAATATTTCAAGAAATCCTCAAGCTGTAGGCGATGCCACAGTTGTCTGGGAAATACTAATGGTTGCTGCTCTGTTGCATTGTAATTACAGTGTGTATTTTCTTGCATAATGATCTTGAATGTTCAGTGACAAGTGATAATGCTGTCCCAAAGGAAATCTGTGGGATATAAAATGTTTATAAAATGTTTAGCCTCTTTCGGAGTTTTTTTTTCCAATCCCAAGGAAGACAAATACTCATTTTGGTACAAATGTGGGGAAAAAGGAGCAGGTTCTGCTACTGCTTGGAAAAACCTGCAAAGCCCATTCCTGCCCCATCAGGATCTGCATTGGCATCTCCCAAACCCTTTGCTGTGGGACCGGCTGGTGCCACCAGTAGGGTGGAGAGGACAACGCTCACCTTACCAGGTGACAAGGCTGGTGCCAAGGGTGACACAGGCCTGAGCCAGGATGAGCTCCTGCAAATTTATTCCCAGCTGCACCACAAGGGTGAACTCTGGCTCATGACCTATCTGCTAACTAAACCCAGAGCCTTCCTCCTCCGTTAAAGGCAATGTACTATGCTGTACTAAGGATAAAATGCTAAATAATTGAATGGTATTGATCTTAAAATTGAGTTACCAGAACAACAGCATTTCCTGTATATTTTCAAAATACAGTCACTGTGTTCCTGTCTATAATCATTGCAAGAGCCCATTGATAGGTTCAATAGCAGCAGCTTAGCTGATTTCAAAAGTCAATAAAGAAAACAAGTGTGTGTTTTCAAACATCAAATATATTTTAATTGTTCTTATTTAAAGCTACAAGCCCACAATCCAACACTGCCCTTTCTATCTTGGAGCAAAGCCTGCTGCATTAATATAGTCTTGTGTTACCTAAATCAAATTTAAGGACTTGTATTAACCATGAAAACTGTAGCACATCTGATTTAAAATGCCATTTCCCCCTTGTTTAGTTACTGTGCCAATTTTATGAATACAATTTTTTTTCTCCCCTTTATCTTCACAGCATTCAAAGGTGAATACAGGCAGTACATGCTGTGTGTGCTGCTGAGGACGTGTGACGTAGTGTAAGTTATATTTTACTGTGACAAATGTAATTCACCTGCAGCGGTGGCGGGGTCAGGGGGTACCTCTGCTATTGCTGTTTACCCATTGCATTTGGTGGCTGCGTTCCAGCTTCAGAAGTAGCTGTGATTCCTTGCACCATGTAACAGCGTGGTATGTCTAAGCTTTCCTTGGTTCATAACTATGACACAGGCCATGGATTAACCACAGATACAGCCTGGGTTTCCAAAGGTCTGTATGGATCTCAGTGTGGCAGGATCAGAGCTCTGTGCTCTCGCAATGCTGAATCTTTAATTGTGGTTTTCACTAGTACCTTGGCCAAGCAAGTACTTGCGTGTGTTGAGACTGCTGACTCTTATTTGCACAAGATTTGATTCTAGATACAAATGTTCTAACATGGGGAATGCAGGGGATATTTTTTTCTCCCTTCTGAAAAGCTGATGTCCCTGGCTGCCCTGAGCAGGGCACAGGTGGGATCACAAAGAGGTTTGAGGCAATCCCAGGCCATCGTGCAGACTGCAACCCAGTGTTACATGATAAGTCAGGGTCCTAGACAGCTTCCCAAATCAGAACAGTGGAGAAAACTTGTATTTCTTCTTATCCCTTTCTAGGTGGCCCTGTATATGCATAGGGGTGGAAAGCTCACTCCCCCTTAAATAAATTCTTTTCTGATGTTTAGCACTCTTGCTGTTTCTGTAACCACGTTGTTCTTTGGAAAGAGATGCACAGCCAGAACCAATGGTTGTGGTAAAGATTTGTTAATGTCCAAACTTTTTCGAAGGATAACTCATTTGCCGGACAGGTTTTTGTTGCCTCGCACAGAGTCCCTCACCTAACTTTGTCTTTAATTATTCTAACATGCAGACAAGTTTGGAAAGCAAAACAGAGGCATGAGAGCAGTAACCTGTACTGGCTCTTCTTCAAGGTTATAGACAAAGTGAAGTTACAGCACTGTAAAATTGTCACAAGGGCAGAGCTTTTCTAACTACTACTGAGAATCTGCTGCTAAACATTAAATGACAGGCTCACTGCCAGCTTGGGAAAAGTCTACAGCAGTTTACTGGGAGGTAAACCTTGTAAAAAGCATCTCCAGTTTCATTTTGATATAGAAATATTTTATGGATTAAAATCTATTAAAAATGAAAATAAAATTTGCCACGTCAATCATCAGCAATCGAGAAAGGCCCAAACCTAGGGAAATAACTCGTAATGAGATCAGCTTCTTTATAGGCTTTTGAGAGCAGCGTTCTAGGGCAATTTTATTTTTTATGCTTTCATAATTTCCTACTTGACTTTTACTGCCAATTGTTTTAGCTATTGATTAGGAAAGGAAGAGTGCAAACAGATCTCTGAGTGATTGTTATACAATGGTGTTACCCTTAAATACAACTTGCAAATATCAGCGTTCAGGATTCATCTGTCTGAAGAACTATTGCACCATACAAAAAACCCTTATCATGGGGAAATGTCAGAGAACAATCAAATCTTATAGGAAATTCTGAATGCAAGTAGGAACCCTGGGATGGCATGGCAAGGAACTTATGTCCCTGCACATTGATCCAGCAAAGTACCCCAGTCTAAGTATTTAAACAAATTCTCACAGGTAATGCTATGAAAACTGAATGCATAGGGTGTTCCTGTTGATTTAAGAAATTTCAATTGGCCATTAATTATTAAAATGAATATGGATTATGATAATGAACTCTGTAAATTGGAGAGTTAACTGTGCAACTCTAATTATATCTGTTCTTCTGTCCTGGGGTCATCTGTAGCTGATCAGTGCAGTGAGTCTGTGCAGTGAGCGGTCTCATACAGCATCCTGCCCCCTGGTTCCCTGAGAATATGTTGTGGGGCCGAGAACCGAATCAGCAAGAGATGAAAAAGGGAATGTGCAGATTAGAGCTCATACAGAATTTTTCTGCTTTTGTGCAATATTGTAGGAAAAGTTTATGGTTCAAACTGGGAGTTCTGCGTAACAGTAACTGTGTTAAATCATCTTCTGTGCTTAAATGACTGAAGATAGCGCTTGCAGATTTGAAAGACTCATAATCCAAGCAGTATGAATTTCTCCCTGTATAGTCTGAGGTTTTCCACCAGTATATCATTTCTGATAAATCTCTTTACTGATATAAAATTTCGGTTGGGTTCTGCGACAGTAGTGATGGGTCACTTTTGAATGATGATGAAGGCCCCATACACACTTTGAAGGCTGGCATGAGATTTGATCCCAACTTTCTATGAGTGATAGTTTAGTGCAGCCTCTGGTCTTGTCTCCCTCATCCATCTCTTGCATATTCTTTATTTGATTCCTTGAGGAGGTTGGGGAGGAATGTTTTGTTTATTGGACAGGTTTTGTCCTCCTGTTTTTTTGCTCTGGCCAATAGGAAATAAATGATCTGAGTGTCTCTGTTGTTTGCATCATTCACCTTTGGAAAGGTGTTGGGAAGAGAGAGGAACTGGAGGTAGGGAAAGTAAGGCTTAGAGGTGTGAAGCAAACAAAATGATGACAACAATTCAGGAAAAGAGAGAAAAAATCACTCAGAATTGGGATTTTGGGTCTTGCTTTGCTGGCAAGAGTTTTTCCATGGGTTGTCTTTGTATGCATAATTAGTTCTTTCTGGAGATATTGTTAAGAGATGTAGCTGGGAAAATTGTAAGGGTGCACACTGTGAATCACAGAGATGATGGTTCAAATAATAATATCTGATCAAGAAACAGGTTCAGTGGAAACACATATCTCATTTGAGACTGAAAGGCAATTTCCTTAAATGAAGGAGTCCTTTTATATGACCAGATTTATCTACATCAGAAGTGGAGGGATATAATTTATGCTCTGGTTTTCTTTGCTAAGAATAGCTTATGTGGTAAGCGTCAGCCAAAAATGAAGCTGGTCAACTAATAACAGTAGGGGTTCTTTAAACAAAAGCATAGCACAGGTTGCTGCTTGTGAGAGGACACAATAATACTGGACTGGTGCAGGGCAAAAGGCAGGGGAGATGGTAAAGACCGTTCCTCTGATACGTCCACGTTTGTTATTCCTCAAATGAGGGTAGTCCGTGCAGCCTGAGTTTTCAGCCTCTTGGTTTTTAGGTGCTCCTGGTGTATCTCCTTTGGGTCTGTGCAGAGAGCTGGGTATCCCTGGCATTGTGCTGCCCAGCGTGACTTACCTGTGGCACGGCTGAACCCACGTCTTATTCCAGCTCTGCAGCAAAGTGGTTCCTTGCTCTTTCGGAAATAGACTTTATTTTGATATTTACTGCTGCTTTTAGCATAGTCTTTGTCTTAGAAACCAAGCAATTCTCTTTCCATCTGCTTTGTTTACCTTTTCCTGGCTATCTTTGCATTCCCGCACAAGAGGTTCGCTCTATTAATCACATGGAGATTTGTTTTGGTGAGATTTCAGGCAAAAGCCATTTTACTACCTTCGTGCTACTGTTCTTCAATATTGGTATTGCAGAGTATTACTCAGCCACTGAGATGGTTCGAAGATGAAAAGGGAAGCAGTTCAATAACCACAAAGAATTCAAAATTATGTATTATAAGGATTAGGACAGTCAGAGAAAAGGGAAAAAAGGCTGTGGAGTTTCAGGTCTGTTTCCAAGCAAAATTTCTCAAGGGAGAGGGGGAAAAAATTACACTGTAGCTAAAAATGAAAACTGCAAAATAAAATATACACGGAGGTGAGAATCAGGTATTAACTTTGAAATTTGATTTTGTGCTTTCCCATCTAGAGACTTTGAGGTTTTTGGAAGTAGATCACAAGCCAAAACACTGAGAGGGAGGAAAGAGAAGAAAAGGAGAAGAGATGATGATTGATAAAGGGATTTGGTGTACAGTGATGGGGCTTTTTAATGAGACATCTCCATTTGCTCTGAGAGACTTTGGAATTTGGTCCTGCTCAAGTACCGTATGTTTTGTGGTCCCTGCTAGCTTGCTTTTTATTAATTCCCCCCACCCCACACACCATTCCTGACATGTGTGATTGAATTCTTGTATGAAACAACCAAAGTTGGGCAACAGTATCAGCAATATTTCAGGTTTGTCATGAAAAGCCAAAATGACAGGGCTTTATTTACCCTTTTCATGCTATATGCAAGTGTTCGTCTCTGCACAGATGACACAGCAGACATGCCTCTGATCACAACCATTTTTATAAAGCACAAGGAAATGCCACTGGGATAGAAACATAATTCAATAAGAAACTATCACGTGTTTTTTCTCTCCTATTCATGTGCCACATTCTTTGTGAATCCAAACCCAAATCAGTAAAGAGTTTTATGTTTAAGCCTGTGAAGAGCAGCCAAAGGATTCACTGGGAAAATTCATACCGTTAAGGTTCAGCATACGCTCAAACGCTTCGCTGATATGAGGTATTAGCAAAACTGTTGGGCGAAGACTTCTTCAAACACAGGTGTGAACATCAATAGCAGAAGCATCCTCCCAGCCCCACACTTTGTGCCTCAGCTGTCACATGTGGAACCGAGAATAGGCGCCTCTGCTGAGGCTTTCAATGAGACTGTCAAATGTGCCAAGATATTTTAGGTTGTAGGTACTCGTTCCCTTTTGAACTGAACTCCTTTCATGAAAAACACCAAAAGGCCCTCAGATGACAGCAATGTTCCATTTTAACAGCTACTTGGAAACCTAAACCCAGCCACTCAAAAATGAATTTTCTATTCCCCTTATAAACCTGAGAGTGTGAAATTGTTCCACAATCTGTACAGGAAAAATAAGTCTATTATAGTCCCTAACCCCAAATCTCTGGGCTTCTCCCTTTCCTTCCATCAGAGAGAGTTTATATCTTGAACTATAGGTTTATGTTTGTGCAGGAATTGACCAAACTGCAGCTCTTCAGGTGTCAGGGATGTTGCAGTGAAGTGGTTGCAGTGGAGGACAATTGCCAGGAGTGGCCGTTCCCTCTGCCTGCACGGTCTCTGTCCTGCTTGGCATCGTGCAGACTAGAGCTGCCCGGGGCTGTGGCACCACAGGGCCCTCCAAGCACCTTCTGCCTTGAGATATGAGCAGTATCTTCATCTTGCTTTGTCCAGGGGCTATTCCGATAACCTTGCTCTTGAAGATAATTTGGCCTGTGAGGCCACGTAAACAGGGAAGTGTCAGCTCCCCCTAATTTCTGCAACAATTAGATACAGAGCCGCTTTTCTACCTGTTCAGCAGAGTTAAAATGTGGGCAAATTGAGATCTAAATTTAGAGTTGTGCAGCTGATGTTAGTCAATTAAATGCTGCTTATGGGCTCACCTCTAGCATCACTCCTGGTTCACTCTGCATCCACCTTTGGGATAAGGCAGGGGGTGGACAGCCCTTACCTCCCACCAACCTCTTTTCTTTTCCCTTTTATATCTTGTGCCCATTATACATTTTTGATCCATAGTCATCACTGGAAACAAATGGAAGCCTTAAATCTTAGTCTGTCTTCCACATTGCTAACTCCAGCTGAGCAAAGCACATAAGCACATACTTTAGTGTGTAATTAACTCTTTCAGTGAGACAGTCTATATTTTTAAAAGCTAAGCCAGTTCCTAAGTTAGTGCCATCATATTTGTCTAATACTGGAGGAACAGCCTATGATCTAAGTGAAACCACATTAATTTTATTTGCTGCTGTGTAAGGTATGGAATAGGTAATGTTTCTTGGAAGGGTCAGAATTCAGACTTATGCTGAATATTGCTACTTGTTTAGAGCTGCTCAATATTGTGTTTTTAAAGTGCTTTTATGTACTTTTTAAATATCTATATTCTACATTCAGAACAAATGATGATCCCAAAGCTTGAAACATGAAATTTTTTTGATTTGACTGATATATATACATATATATATATATACATATATATGATATTTTCTCCACCAAATTCAACTGCTTTTGTTCCATAGCATGTACCACGTGAGAAGAAGATCTGATTGGAATTTTTTAAGCACAAAATGTTTCCCCAGCATGCTTGAGTCCGACAGACCTATTACCTTTATGCTCTCTAAACGACAATAATAAGAGATTAGAAACAGCAGTCTGGGACATAAAATCTCCTATACACAGTTTCTTTCCTGAGCACAAAATACTGGAATAATGATAATTTATCTATCCAATAGAGACCATCTGGATTAAGCGTCAAAGGCCTCAAGGAGAAGGGGGGTTTGGTTAAAGTAGTTGTTCTTTCCTAGCTATGTCATTATGGAAGTGAGCAATAGCTGGGGTCCCCCAAGGTTGGAAAGAAAGGAAACCACTTTAGGAGCACAAAAGGAAAGAAATCAATGGGGAAAATTGTGTTTCTGTTGTCACTGACTTTAGAGCTCTTTCTATTTGTGAAATAAATGCTGATTACAACTCATCACGACATACCAGCCCTACCAAAGTGTGACCAGGGCTTACGTGACTGCTATCAGTGTAGACAGGAGCCCAGGCAGTCTGTGTATCCTGCTGCAGAAAAGTGCCATGTGCATCCTAGAAATGCTGGTGTATTGTGTCTATGTAGATTGGCCAATTTGAGCACTCATAGCTTTGTATATTGAGCTACTATTTATATTTTCCTGTACAGACACGTAACATCTTCCACTGCTACCATTCTCTCTCTCTCTCATTATGGAGGAGAAGCAAATCTGTGTTCGCTAAATTTCATAGAGAATAATGGTGAGAGTATTTAGAAGTAAAATTGACAAGGAAGTAATGTGTAGAAACTATAACATTTCTATTAACTAGTCAATCTCTCCTTAATTATTCCAAAGTATTGAACTTTTGCATAGCTATCCAATGTTACTCTCCTTTGGGTTGGATTAGACATTTCTTCATGTCTATTAATGCATATTATTCCATTATGGGACTTGAAATTTCATTCTCAACTGCTACTCAAACATTTAAAAATCAGAAAACAATCTAGAAGAAGAGGACATAAACAATCTCCTCATCCAAAACGATGGTTCTTCAGCTAGGGAAGGGGAGAATATTTTTAATCAAATACCTGCAATATTGTGGAAAAGAAATACAAGCCTCAATTTTTCATGATTTTCCTTTTTTTTGTTGTTGTTTGAACAAAAGTTTTGAAGATAAAATACCAGTTCAGGTAGATTCAGTGATTTTTCAAGGGTTAATGTAAGTCATTTTAAAGCTATCTTTCCCTGATTCCTGAATAGTTTTCTCTACCTGCGAAGACTTGTAGTGATCTAGATGTTAAATGATTTGATACTGTGCAGATTTATTTTCTCTCCTGTTTTAATATCAAGTTAGAATTCCACCGTTTTTCCCTAGGGAGAGAGTTATACAAGTTGATTATGTGTAAATTATGCTCTCTTAATATATATATTTATTATTGACATATTATTTATATTATAAAATAATATCACTTTCCTAATTGGGCTTACTCATGACTTGGCTTAATGTCCATGGTATCAAAACAGCAAAGACTGCCCTCTTAAGGGACAAATCCTGATTGTCTTCATGGCATAGAGCAATGCCCAGAAAGTATAAAATTACCCAGGCTTGTGACTTGAGAATTTTTCATGTCCAGAAACCAGAGGCAAAAGAAAGCAATTCCTAGCGATCTGTGACCTTTTCTCCTGACTCCTGAGTCTCCTCCTTTGTCAGACATCTGTGACTAGAGGTTCTGTTCAGACAAGGGACGAGGGTTTCCACAATCTTTGCGTGTGTTGGCACAAGCAGCGCTGGCGTCGCCGGGGCGGGTGGCAGGGCCAGCGGCGCGGCTGGCAGATGGTGACGATGGCTGTAGCACTGGGCAGCAGATGTCATTCACTGCTGAGTAGCCCCATCCCTGGCACGCAGCGAGCTTGTACTGCTTTCTGTGCCACCATTTGTAGGATTTCTGCACTTAAAGACTAATCAGGTATTGACACTTGTAGAAAAGGAAGAAGTCTATGGGAGGTTTCTCTTTCGCAGGCTCCCATAAAAAGAAAATAGAAAGATCCTGCTGTTTCCTATTTCTTGAAGCCAATAGAAAACCCTCACTTGGCACCCAGTTGATGCTAATGTGTTTTTGAAAGATAATTCATCCTTGAGTGAGGCTGAGAGGGTCACTGTCCCCCAGGATGCATGGGCATGCAGACCTGGAGGGGCACTTGAGATTCCTGCTTCATCCACTCCAACCACCATCAATACAAATATGTGGGTTCCTGGACAACTTCTTTAAAGGCCATCCAGTTCAGCTTACTGAGCCCATGCCTAACGTTAGCCAGGTACCCTGCAAGGGTGAACACCAGTAATTGTGATTTATAAGTAAAAATTACATTGCACTGCATGTGCTATGGCTCTCTGTAGGAATCCTGCCTGTGGGTGCTGCGTGTATCTAGCAGCCTGGTCCCACTTCCTGGCATATCCCCAGCATATTAGACATCTGCTAGTACCAACAGGCACAATTCCTTAAAAATAAAAAGGATAAAAGAAAATGATGAGAGAAGTCAGTCTGCGCCAGGCCCTTCTCCAGGGAGTCAGCCAGGGCCAGCGTGTCTCTACAGCATCCCCAGAAGCTCCTGAGCAGACCACTAGTTTCTGTCTCCTCGCCCACGGTGAAGCTGGCCTCGAAGGTGCCACTGTGTTTGCATGTGGCATTTTAGAAGATTTCCTTGTTTCTGTGTTTCTAAAAGCTGTGGCATGGCAGCAGGTCAGGCAGGGTAGAGCTTTATGGATTTATGACAAAACCATGGAAGTTATATGTGCATGAGTTTGGCATATGTGGCAGGACTACTGGAGCCTAGGTGGCTCTTTGGGACAGGTCCAGGATCAGAGAGATTCCCTCTGTGAGACTGGTTTCTGGGTGTAATTTGCTTTCCCATGTAACAATGTTATCTTACTTCCCACCAATCTGTTTTGCCACTGGAGCCATTTAAGTTCCTGCTCTCACGGAACAAAGGGCCTCACCTTCCCACCAGAGCACCGCCACGGGCTCCTTGGAGAGGGCGCCTGGCCTGGCGTTGAAGCAGTGGTTCAGCTTGCCAAGATCTTGACCTGACTTCCCAGCACTTTATGCGACCCCGTGAACTTGAAGGAAGTGATTTCAGTACCTCCGTTCTGCCTTTTTGCCATTATTTGTGTTTCCTTTAGCAAATGGAGGTGCCTGAGGAAGGGGCTGGTTCCTCATAGGGATGGACACAGCCATTGGATGGACACAGAAGGCTCCTCAGACTTGGCTGGGTTGGCTGTGTGCTCTGGTTGCAAAAGATGTCTCAGTGAAATCTCTAGGTTGAGGTCAGGCAGAGGTGGCCTAAGCCAATCACAAATATGCTCAGGCCTCAAAACTTAAACTGAGATTTTGTTCAGGAAAAGTTTGCTATTATATAAATCTCTGCAGGGAAAGAAATTTGGGGGTGGGCAGCAGGAAGATTTTTTTTTTTTTTTTTTTGACTACTCTTTTGAGGATACCTGTTCTTAAAAGATATGCTCTCCTTTAAACAATTTATCATACAGAATCAAGTCAAAGCTGCTTATATTTCTAGAACCCTACAGATAGCACTGAAAGTTAAGTATTTTCCCAGGATAACCAAGGAGATACCCTTACGTGTATTTTACTGTGTAGCATTTAGAGCTGAGTGATTTATAAGTCTTCAGTTTATCACTATCATATTTTGAAATGAAATCTCATTGTATATTCACAAATAAAATGCTACTAAGAAAACACTGTGTTGGTTCCACATCAACAATTTGTCTTTTATTGGTATAAAATTTTGGATAAAAACTTGAAGGGAAGCGTTGCCTTCAATTTATTGTTCCTCTTAACTCTGTTAAATATTCCATTAACTGTAAGCTAAGGTATAGTACAGAAGGGGAGTGATGGAAGATTAATGGCCCAGCTTAGAGGTACCGAGTAAAACCTTTTACTTCTGCAACAGAGTGAGAAGTCTCCAATTGAGCTAAGTCCATCTAAGGGGGGAAAAAAATATGACGCTTATGAGGGAAGGTGTTCTTCACTGTTAAACAAGCCAGATTAGAGTCTGAGCTGCACTGTGTTTTTTGAAAGAGCCATTAAGTTTATTGTTATGCTTAATAACTAGCACCCAACCACTCCATCCAAGGTCATCTTCTACCCCTATTAAGTGCGCTACAAACACATCTAAATTTCTGTCCCAAGGATTTTATGTTGTGAATGCTTGGCTACAGCTTACCAGAACAAGGGATTCTGGAAAACATCGGAAGCTGAATCACAGCATAAGCGTCTAGACCTAAGTGTCACAGAAACGTGTAGATGAGGCACTTAGGGACATGGATTAGTAGGCATGGTGTTGAAGGGTTTACGGTTGGACTTAATGATATTAAAGGTCTTTTCCAACCATTACTATTCTGTGATTCTGTAAGCATCTAGAATGACAGTCATCTTGTTTGAGGGCTAGGGCAAGATGTGCAGCAGCAAATCTGCATGAAAGGACTACAAAATATTTCTGCTTGGAGTCAATTATAATCGAAAGCAAGTATCACATTTTTGTAAACAAGCCTACAGTTGCAACAATTTATGATGAAGAGGGATTTTTTTCCCTCTTTCACTCATAAATGTCTACAGGATTTTGTATTTATAGACTGTGAAACTAGAAAGGAGGAGTGCTTTGTGAGGCTTTTTCCTACCACTTGGCAAAGCTGGGTGGCATTTCAATAGCTTGTTATTATTCAGCTCTTGGAGAACACTGGGACTGTAGGGAATTATGGGGGCACTGTAGGTAAACTTTATTATTATCTTGTACTGCGTTTGATTTACCCAAAAAAGGTTGATTTTAAATAACAAGCTTTAGGCTGTGTAACCATTTTTTTTTTTAACCAAGACCTCATAACATTTGTGAAATATGAAATATATGCCACACTGTGCTGCCAGTAGGTTCTACACTACAAGCCTTGTTTTAGTAGGGGTGTAAAGCATAATATTTACTTTAAGCCTTAAAAAGAGGAGAGAATCTGCAGTAAAAATGTTTGAAAATGCTACAGCAATAAGCAAAACAACAGAAGAAAAAGAAGAACCATGTAGTCTCTGCCAGTATATTGTGGGGTTTTTTTGTTCATTTGTTTGTTTTGTTTTTTTTTTGCTGTAAGGCAAATATACTGTCAGTAGCATTATTAATAAAAGTAGTCAGATAATTCCTGATTCTTCCTATATTTTAAAAAATAGAGTAAGTAGAGGAAAACCTTGTGGAGTTCCAGGTACAGTAGATGGTGATGCAATTTTCAATAAGCACAAGACTCCATACAGAAAGCAAAAGATCACATTTCTTACGGAGGTTCTAGGAAGAAGCAGCAATTTCTGGAAGCATTTGAGAGATTTTACTCTTCTAGGTCTTGAGTGAATATCTATTTTTAAGGGATTGTCATTCTGCCCTGGTTTATCCTCTCAAGGATAGACCAGAGGGCCCTAACAAGGGACAGGTCTTGTCTGAGAATAGCATGAATTAAAATTTTTTGATAGTACCTTACATTTACATTGTAAAGCTATGCAGTGTACATCTACCATATGGAATTAGGACATTTGGATGGTTATTCTGGAGACCGGGGATTTACGTATGGTGCCTGCAGGCTGCGTCCAGGAAATTCTTAGAGAGGTCAGACACTAAAGCACCAGAGTTGCATAAGTCATAAAAATACTGCGTTTAATGTGAATTTGGTTTGGGTTGTGTGAGCCTTAACTTTTAAAATTAGGAGGGATCCCCCTTTTTAGGGATGATTTCAGAAAAATCTTTGATCTGTGGACCTCAAAGGTAAAGACAATCATTTTCAATATGAAGATAGGTAGGGACGGGGTTGTCCAAGTGCCAAAAACCAGCTGATGTGTAGGAAGCTCAGTATGTTAGATATGCTCCAACTCTACTTTCCTTTGATTGCAGTCCTCAGGGGGCTTAGACAAATGGAAAACTTCATTTCTGCATCCATTTTATCAGGTACAAGCTAAATACTGTGTAATAAGCAGGAGCTGGTCATCTTCAGCCAGTCCTTGCCGAGATATCCTTTTGTACATTAGGCCATCCAAATCTTCACTTAGAGCAAACATCACCTGAGTCATTAATGATGCTACACAGCAGCTCTGTGACTGCCTGAGGCCAGAATTCAGCCTAACTTCTGTTTTTTATTCCAGATGCTGATTATGCTGGTTTCTGTTATCTATGAACACAAAAGTCATGTTTAGTTGCATGTCTAAAATAAAGATATAGCTGCCACAATTGCATATGCACATTGACAGTGACAGACAGGGCACAAATTCATCAAAGGAGTTATTAATTTGTGTCATCTTAGACAAGTGAAGCATGGATTTTAATCTCCTGAGGAGGAACTACTTCATTGTTACATATGTTTCCTCATGGAGAGGAAGGGTCATTTTTTTTTTCTTCCTATTGTCGAGTTGGATAGACAATTTTTAACAGTAAATAAAAAAATAAAGCATGAAGCAAATCTGATTTAAAATACCAGGCTATTGAGACCTAGCCACAGTAAGTCTCTAGAGCAAATGGTGTCGGCCCGTTAACAATTCAAGGGTGCTGGTAAAATATACAAAGTAGGAAGGTAGTTATATAAACCATAGTAATGTTTGTAACTAATATATATACATATTATATATATATATATATAATATATGCA
>VZSV01000029.1:600591-652202 GCA_013398735.1 Nothocercus julius | reverse complement strand
GATGATCTCTAGAGGTCCCTTCCAACCTTAAGCATTCTATGATTCTATGATTTATATCCATTTATGTACAGCTATAGGGGAGTGGGATATGGCTGCATGCTGTTCTTTGCCATAGGGACAACACTTAGCCACGGACATCTCATAGTAACTTTCAGCAGCTAAACCTTTGAAACTAAAAAATATTGGAGCAGCTGCAAAATTGGATGAAGTCAGGTTGGAGCGAGATTAATTTTATCTCTTTGGTTACTTTTGCACTTTAAATTGGTCTCTTGTCTCATTCCAGATCATTTGATTAATGCACAGGAAAAGCACTGGAATATATTTGGTACATTGCTAGGAACCTGCTTACTGATGGATCAGAGGAGTTTTGAGGTATTTTCAATTTTTGATTTTGTATTTTTTTATTTATTTTTATGTTGTTTATTGATTTTACCCCTTCTGTGTTTGCTGAGCACACCTGTCAAAAGTGTCCTTCATAAATCCTTGCATTTGGTTTCTCACATAAATTTGAGCCAAAGAATTGTTAAGAAAATAGTGAAGCAATATACATTTCTGCCAAGGATCTTAACCTTCCCTCTTCATAAACAGCACAAACATGTCAAGGAAAACTCCAGAATAAAGGCGGTATGTTAAAAAAGCACATTACCTGCTGCCTGCAGACAATTCGGATGGGATAAAAATGAATCATATCTCCCTGTTATCTCTTACTTAGCAATTTTTTCATAGCGTGGACCAAGGTTAATATTCTCCGGTACCATATTAAAGTCTCCTTCCTTGGCCAGGAGACAGAAACACCAGAGTGACGAGCAGAAAATAAGCAAAGTGGCCAAGTTCAGAAAAAAATCAGAAGTTCCTGCTGCCATGATGACCTCTGCAGGTCTCGGAAGATGCTAAGAGCTTCATGTAGATGAGCCCCTTGCAGGTGAGCTACACCAGAGCTGGAGGAGCAACCCAAGCATCAATGCACCCAGCACCAAGCAGCTTCAGGGCTCCCCTTTATAAAGAAGTGCTGTGTGCCTTACGCTGAGCGGTATCTAGGACTCCCTATGCTGATGCTCTTCGCTGGAACTAGGCTGGTCCTGGCTGCCCTAGCTCTTCTCCATGCTGCTGTTCCTCCATTTATGCAGTAACTAGAGGATATTGCATAAGCGTCAAAGACACCAGTTCTACTGCTTTACTTTCCTATTAGCCTCCATTGTACAGTAGATTATATGGAGTTTTTCAAATCATAGCTTAATATAAGCCTCAGAGTTATGTTTGTGTCATCACATCTTGGTCAGTGAACCTAATTTAATCTAATTTATCATTTCTGGTTGACCTGAGAGGCTTCAAAAATGAGTTTTGGCAAATATAGTCATAGAAAGAAAGTAATAAAAGTTAATTTTGCTGTTAACAAATATTACTGTTGGTGAATGAAGATGTGGAGGTCATTTGGGACTCTGATATACGTTATTTCATTGCTCCAATAGTTCGATGGGGATCTTGCTGGTTTACAGTTGCTTATTTTAGCTGAACTTTGTAGAAGTCACTTTTTGCTATTTTTAAACTCCAAATAAAAGTATACAGTATTATATTTAATGGCCATTCTTAGCAGAAGCAGAGCGGTCAGGGTGCCAGGGCTGAACTCCAACAGTTAACTATACTGTTCTCTGGTTTAGATATCAGTCTGCTAATGGTTAATTGGGTTTATATTATATTCTCAGAGAATAATTTGAATATGATTCCTGAAGCCACAGCAGTGAAGAGATCGCGTCAGAAAGCAGAGCCATGAATGAGACATTCCGCAGAGTTATCTCAGCACCCCCCCAAAAGGGTAGGGCAAATGAAGAGTTGCTTTCCAACCTAGGGAACGCAGAGAGACGACACCAGGTAAGCGACGCTGTCAGGTACTTACAAAGACAATGACTTTGGGGACCTAAGAGCACTGTTATGGTGTCTGTTAGTGTCAGAGCAATGACCAGCATGCTAACACGGCAGCAGGTGCAGAGATAACCATGGGGCTGAGAAGCACCCATGTGCCTTGCGAGCAATTGCTGAGAATCACTATTGCTTACACCAGTAAGCTAACTATTGCTTACTATTGACCTTTCTGGTCAGGCCTTTCAGGCTGGGGCATTTCTCAGCCCCTAGCAGAAATGACGTGTGGAACTCAAGAGATAAGTCAACACACTCCCATTTCCCTACTGTTTTCCTTGAGATACTACCATATAATTTTGTAAAAACTCCAACTTAAAGAAATATCAACACTGAGACTTCAAGAAAAATCACAACCTGCTTATAAGTATAAACATGTGGATGACAGACTGGGCATTGCTAAGTTGAATTGCAGTTGCTATTTGCAAGGGGCTTTGCCTTCAAAATTCTAGCTGTCTGAATTCATGTTTTGTGTTCCATCTTCTCAAATTATAAATAAAGTTCCTATCAAAATGTGAATCAGTAATTTTAGTAATATAATTATTGTATCTATGGTACTTTTATTTATATGTGAATGCTTTATAATTAGATCATCTGTATGTCAAATGAGTTGTGATACTTGAAAGTGTTTGCAAAATCTGGATGAAAGAGCTAATGCCTTTCATGAAAAATTAAAAATCATCAATCAGATATTGCAGTATTTGGAGTCTTTGCAATTAGTGATAATCGATATTAAATTAATAATAATAGGTAAATGATTCTCTAACAGGTCTGAATTTTTAATCATTGAAGTTTGCTTGCTAATCATTACCTGTAGCTTTCTCACAAACTTATTTTAGTCTTTCCTCTTGGGAGAACATCAGTCTTCAAAAGTTTGAAAAATATTGTCTGCTTGTGCAAATAGTGTAATAGCCAGCTCTTCTCTTTCCTTGGTTTAAATTTAGGAATGAGAACCACATCTTGCTTCTGAAATTTCCATGACTTCATCACACTGAAGGGACTTTTCTCATTGAGGTTAATAAGACTCAAAGAGGAAATAGACAAACCCAATATTTAAACAAAAATCTCTTTCATTTAATTTTAGTTATTCATTGGAGGTGTTTTTGATGTGTGTGCATAGAGTGGCCACTATTTCAGGTACACTCACTCTTATTTGGAGGTAGTTGCAAAAGAAAGTTCCAGGCAAAAATTTCTGAAAATGAAATTTAAAAAAAAAAAAAAGTTTGAAGAGGTATATAATTTTTTTTTTTTTCTGTAAAAATGGGAACAACTCTTGAGCCTGTGTTTTGTATCGTAGAATTTACTTACGTTCAGGAACTTACATTCAATTTTTTTGATAAATCCGAATCTATTAAACATTATCCAATTTATCATAACTAATTTTGTGCAGGAAAAATGCTGTCCAACAGCTTTGTCTTGTAGTCTACACACGGCATGTTTTCACACTCCACAGAGAAAGCTGAAGTTGTTGCTCGATTACTGTATGCCTGTCACTGTATCTTTTATTTTCCTTTTCTTTAAGAGAATAGTACTTGAGTGATGGGAAAATTGACTATACATTTAATTGAGTGAAAGTGGAGTTTAAATCAGAGCCTGATAACTTTGTTCAGAAGAACATGGTAATGACTTGACACTCATACTAATGTTAATTAGATTATTCTGAAAAAGAAACACATGTTTCTAACAGTTGGCACACTTTGTCAGTAGATGAACAACAATGTTTATCTCCTTGCTAGTTTCCCCATCTTTCAGTAAGAATAATTGAAACATTTTCATACTGGAAACTCAGTATTTCATCTTAGGCCAAAAGTAACACAGTTTTATTTTTAGGTAGAAATGTAGTAATACATCAAAATAATGAGAGTTCATAAGTGTGGATATGCTTCTATGATTATTGCTGGAACTATTTCAGTGGAGAAAACCCTGATATCTTTTGTGTGCTATCTTATTAAATGGGTCCTTCTGGACATTTTCCATCTAGGCTGTTCTTTTGTTTAAAGTTACTGAATCAGGTAAATTATCCTTTATATTCTAAAAAGATGCAGAGCTGCAATCAATAGAATTTGAGGGCACTCAGTATTTTTCAAATACTTGTGGATCTTCTGTATGTGGTATATATAATTTTCTGCTTTATAGGACAATCCCAAGTGATCCACAAAAAAAAGATCCATTTGTTTTGTCTTTCTCAGCAATTTACAATACTTATCATAAAACTGCTTTTCTATTAAAAGCTTAGACCCAAGCTACACATCCTTATCAGAAGTCAGTTTTTATTTGAAAATCTCTCCTCCTTTGTCAGAGCATTTCTAAGATAGCATCTGTTAACAGAATTCTCTATATAAGAAATGCAGCCTGATACATGATAAAGCTTAGCACTTTAGAAAGTCTTCTTGGAAACGTTTTTAGGACTTGATATGCTAATATAGCCTTGATTCCAGTCCAGAAATCAGCCTCAGTTTTAAAAGATTTTGGAAAGAGCTCAGCAGCATAAATAGAGCAAAATACACTAAAAGGTTCTCTTGTGCCATTACCAAATGAATACAGAAGTGAAAATCCTTGTACTGATAGCTAATGCTTAACAACTCACATCTGCAAGTAGAACTAGAGATGTCTTAGTCCAATTGCCTGGCCTCTTGGCTGTGATGAAGCCACTTTGGTCATACCGACTGACCGAGGTGAGCTCTTTCAATGGCAATGGCACCTTCAGAAAAGCTGCATTTTGTGCTGTCTTTTTTTAAAACACAACCATTCTGTGCCAAAAACCTAGAATGGCTTGGAAAACTCATGCAGTGGACCACAGGATTTCCCCCTTTTCCAGACAGCACTTACAATAATCCTCCATTTTAGGCAAGTATGTTTTCTGTTCTCAGTGCAATCCCAAGCCTTTTCCCAAAGCAGAACTTGCTTCCTGCCCAGACCATGTGGATAGGAGTCCAAAGTGGAGTTTGGGAGAAATTGTAGAAGGGGCAAGAAGAAAAACCCAAGATGGGGCTTTTTCTCACTGTTTAAATCAATAGAAAGGGAAGCTATGTGGGCAGTGTGTTCACAGAGAGCAGGTTAGAAAGTACTGTGGACTTTCCCCTTACACCTCTGTCCACTCTAACACAAATCTAAAAACCAGAGTCAATGCAAAAAAAGGTATTTCCAGACCAAGCCACTCAATGCAGAAATTTTGAACTCTTTCAGATATCTCAGTTCTTGTCTTAATCTGTCAAGTAGTATTTAAAAGCTGTCTAGAAAACAGAGAAAGAAAGCAAAAAAATATTTGGTGTAAGGAATTCATAAATTGTATCTAGCTTTATCTCTGAAATGTTGAATTTCTTGAACAGACCTTTAGTAGAACTACACTCAGATCCTTTTGGGATCTAAGACTTAGGTTTTCTTTCACTTAAAGGACTTTACATGAATCCTCAAAGAAAAAGTCAAAAGCTGAAACTTGGAAACTATGGCCACTTTGTCCCTTCAAACTGTATTTTTAAATTGCAATGACCCTTAATATAAGTGGAAAGACCAAAAAAAATCCACTAAGAGGCATTTTATTATTAAAAGCTGTATGGAACAGGTGGAGAGAGGGTTTGTGTGACCCTTGCAAACTGAAGTAGTTTATACATAGCCCAAATAGCAACCATCAGGTCAAGAAATAGAGAAGGACAGTAGTGTATTTTTGTTTACTTCAGTCTTGGATTATGCTGAACCTGAGCCATGTGCTCCCAAGCAGTGAACTCAAGTTGCTCTGTGTTTCATCGCCTCTCTGCCAGGAGGCAGAATTAGCAAGTTTAGGATAGATTTGCTTCCTAGCTACTTTCTCAGATGGACGTCAATATTTTCATTTGGTTCAGTCTTTTTCAGTGTTATTTAAGTTCCTTTTCTATAAGCAGTGGAACAATGTGACAGAGTAATTTTGAGGGAGGTTTAGTTCTTTTACAGAATTCTTAATCAAGGGAAGCTCTGCTCTTTTTTACATTTCCAAGCAAGCAAATTAAAAACCAAACTCTGTTACCATTAGAGAATTAGATGCTGAGGGAAATTTCATTTTCTTTATTGAGATAGAGGGAAATTGCCTCCTTTTTTTTCCTGAAATACAAATTTCCTCTTAATATAATACCAAATTTTGTTACCAACCAATGGCTCATATAGACTTAACAGTTAGTTTGTAATTGTTTTCTTTTTATCTATGTGACTAATGAAAAGTACATGATTAAAGGACTGTACCAAGAGGAAAATGAGGATATTAGGAATTTTTATATGTCAAGAGTTTTATATATAAAATGTGGAAATTAAATTAAGGCTCACACTCCTAGAAATTTATATCTTGGCCCTTGTTATACTTGTTATATTTAATTAAAATGATTATATATTTGGCTGCACTTGTAAAATTATTTTAAAAGAAACTAATGTCTTCTGGGGCCTTACTTAGGTGGTGAATTAAAAGACATAGAGATGTAGAGGTAATAATAAGGTCTTTTGGGAGAAAGGCCAGAGCTTATTGTTTCAATTTTATTTAGATCTTTGGAAAATTCAGATTAAAATATCTCCCCAAACTAAGGTTTCTTATAATTGCTATGTTAAAATTAAATACAGCATTTTTTTTTCATGGTGGTTTTCCCTTGAATGGTTGTTACAATTATAGTCCCAGAATTCTCCTCTGAGTTTCATAAATCCCAGAGTAACATGCTGATGTATCTATTTCCTGTATCTTTTAGTGTAGTTAAAAGTAGAGCTGCCTCTTGAAAGACACTGTGATTGGAATGACTTATGCTGACCAGTTCCAATTTTCTCTCCTTGTAAACTCTATTTAGTGTTACAAAAACAATTCAAAGGCAGATTGTAGGTGCCACATATCTCCTCTGACCTTTAAATCAAATTCAGTATTTCACTCTGTAGTAGGCCACCAAGCAAAACTTGACAGCTTAATAAAGTGGAAATTTTAGGCAATAAATCCAAGAATTCTTCCATCATTCATGAGAAAAGAGATCAAAGATTTTCTTATTGTTGAATATCTTCCAAACAGGAGCTTATGAAACTTGGGTAGAAAAAAAGTTTGTATTGTCAGAAGGGAATTCTGCTGCCCTAAATGGTACATCAAGGAACATCCTACTGTCTCCTTTAGCTCTGGGAAAGCCAGCATGACATGCACCAGTCATTTTGAATAAGATCAATTAATGCAGTACCTTGATTTCATTATCCATGATGAGCTGTGAATTTCAATGTATGCCAGTCCTGAAACACTCCCTTCCTCCAAAATTAAAGCATATATTTCAGAAAGATGTTCAGGTTAAATAACAAAAAATTTCAGTCAAACTGTGGGATCATGTTACTACTTCCCATAATTCACATAAACTCTGTTTTTGTGCTCTAGATTACCAAGAAAATGAAATTCTTGTCAATTCCAGTCAGCAATAATGTGGTACAGATAAGTAAAAAAAAAAAAAAGCTGCAAATTATTTATTTATTTATTTTCTCTGACAAAGCAATTTAACAGAAATACTTTTTTATTTTTTTGACAGTGGTATGTGCCCAACTTAAGGACATAGTGAAAGGCACTTGAATTAATGACAATGGGAAATGCAGCTGTTGAATGCAAGGCAGAACAGACACCTAAGAGGAGATTGCAAATGTTTGAGACTGTGTCACAAACTAATAATATAATTTCTGGCAGAAATAAATACATAAGTTACAAAACTATCAGGTTGCAGAAGGTCAGTTTCCTTCGACCTTCGTTACGTGATTGGCATGATCACCTTCTTTAGTGTCTTGCTGAAGTGAGACCTCACCCGTGATTTGCTATGGAGTACATAAGAATGATGTTCAGCTGTGCAAAACCGTATGTTTTATATCTGCTGCACACAACGACAGGGCTTTCCCTCAAATCCATCCAGTGATTTACCATGGTTTGTCATCATGTTACTACAGTTGTACTGTATGTGCTATATTCCCTTAGAACTCTCCACAAATGTTACTCTGAGATTTTATGGCTCCCATAAGAATTTTTGCATGCTTTTCTTAGTCTTCACTTAACCATAGCCTAGGCTATTCTGCAAAGATCTTGCTTGGGGGTTCTAATGGCATGAAAATGAGCAAATTATAGCCTTATAGTTGGCCAGTGAGTAACAGCAGCAAAAACACAGTGTATGATAAATCCTTCTGAGCTAAATCTATATCTAGACAATTGCTATTGACAATGCCACTGACTTTAAAATAAGTTTGTCGGTAAGTGCTTTTAAAGATCAGGTCTGTGTTATCTAAATTTTTTTCCCCCAGAGTGAAATCATGTCTTTTCATATGGAATTGGCAAGCTGAAATTTAAATGAACATCTTTCCTATGAAGAGTACACAGCGCTAGGCAGATGTGTGGGGGGGATTGGAATGGGTGGTATTTGTCTTTGGAGCTGATGAGATTACATGGAGTGGTAGGTTTTTTTAAATCCCTCTTGAAAAAGGAGGATAAATTGAATCTCCCTGATTTCAGACAATACACCCGTCCGGAAATAAATGGCTTGTTGAATATTTGGATTTTGAAATAGGCTTTTTTTTTCAGTAGAATGAAACTCAGATATTTTGAAATTTTTCAGGAAAGAATGTGAATTCTGCCCCAGATAGCCATGGCTGTGTAATTGGGACATTTATCTGAGTATAATCAGGCAGATTGGAATATGGCCTCTGATTTTCCATGTCTTAGATAAGTTCCTTCTCTCTCATTTCTTGATTAGAAATTTCACTTTGAACTTAAAAAGTGTTCCTATTTCAATGAGTCAACATGTTCTGATGGGAGGAAAAAAGAGCTATTTCCCTTTCCACATATAATGTTCTTCCCTAGCTCTTAGGTGAACTGTTCTAGCAATATCCAGAGTGAATTTTCAGAATAGGGCTAGCATCTCTTCAGCAATTACACTTATTTTGTTATATATCGGATCTGTGTTTTCCTGGAAAATAACTGCTTAGCTTTGACGGGTCAAGTCTGCCATCTTCACCTTATAGAAGTTACTTAATAGGGTTTTTATGGCCTTACCTAGGCCATAGGCCAGGGTTGGGAACCTTCTTACTGAAAGGAAAGGTCATCCTGCTACACCAATACTGTCATTCCTGTTGCTTAAGCAAAATTTAAGTGATTTCTGCGGCCATTTCATGGGGTCTTCTGTTCCAAGATTAATTTTACAGTAGGACAGAAAGGACACAGGTTTCCAATTTACTTGCCAGGCTTCCTTTTCACATTTTTTGAAATAAATTATTAAGTACTTGTATAATAGTAGCACTATGAATAAGTCTGAAAAATATATTTCTCTGTGAGCCATTTTAAGAATAAAACCAGGCTTCAGACATCACAGATATGTTCTCTATAAATTGTTGGACTTTGCTAAGACATTAATCTTGCAGTAGGAATGGGGGACTATTATCCAGCATGTGAGTCACTTACACTGACAGTATCTGATAAAAATAGTGAAGGAACTGGAATTTCCTTTTATTAGTTTAGTGTAAGTGAGAATTCAGATGAGATCCATTGTCACTGTGTTCATTTATTGTCTATTAATAGCTAAAAATCCATTACTTCAATGGAAATATCAGTAGCAATGTATGTAATTACATTTTCTTTTTCCTTTTTGTTCATGCTTCAAAGGGGAAGACTTACACTAAAAGATAGTAGTACCTGCAAATGGGAAGGGAAGGTGATTCTGCAGGGAGAAGCACAATGATCCACACCTCCTATATTTGTAGGAGCTGCTAAAGAGGAAAAATATTTAAAGTTAGAAGTGTAAATGAATTAAGCACTTCCGACAACGGAGGATCCAAAACCTCTCAAAACCACAGCAGGGCTTCCCACTGATTCTTTAGGAGTTCTGGAAGAAGAATACACAGGGAAAGAGGCTGGGGAAAAGCAGAGAATTTGTAAGCAGCTGCTGTGAGCTGCTGGCTCCCCTGGGGGATTGAGTGTGTTCACTTACTCTCCTGCATTGGTGGAGAACCAGAAGGCAGCATCTGTTTTTAAGCCCAAATACTAACTACCCTGTTGTGTGGAGGCAGCAAGAAGAACTTTTTGCTGTCGCAATCAGTTGCTTGGACAAAAAGCAGTGTTGGCATAAAGACCAAGTTATTTTAGATGCTGGATCAGTATACTGGATACAGTAATATCACTGTATAGGAGTAGAGCCTGAAATGTTGGCTGATCCAAAACCGCTATTTTGAAAGGAAAGATTATGCCCTGCCTATTGTGGCAAGTAGGAACTCTGAGAGGGTTTCTTTGGCTGTAGAGTCAAACTATGAGGAGATGTTTTCCTACAAGCTCTAGGGGATTGAGGCCTAGAATTTAATTTTTAAGGTATATCGACTTTTCAAGCAGATCATTGAAGCAGTCAAGAGGCTTAGGCACTTGGTGTAAGTTTTAGCTCCTGCATTTTGTAGTGTTCTCTGTAGTGTTCTCTAAACATCTTCTGATCACTGCTTGTTTTATAACATTGACAGTTACAGAAAATACAGAACAAAACAAAGAAACCTCACCAAATCTGTGTCATTTTACTACAGAATATACATAATTTCAGTCAACCTTGCCTGTGTTTCTACAATACAGTGCAAATAGGAAAAAGGGCTCAGCTTCTTTTTTTCAGATATTATTCATAGCATAATAACAGATGAATTTGCTTCCAAAGTAAAGATATATTATTTCAAATAGGACCTTTATTTAAATATGAGAAGAGCTGGCATTTTGTCATATCAGCTAATGAAACTGCTGGGGAAAATCTGAGGATGAAAAATAGACAATTAAATGGTTCCTTTGAAAACAAAAAGGGGATTTGCATATCTCTTTATAATGATGAGTTTGCAGTTCTTCTCATCCAGAGTACCAACAAAGTATAAATGTAAATCTGTAATGTGTCTGCGATCCAAAACACTTCAGGTTACTGGGATAAGAATGCTTTGTGCGACTGCTGTCATCTGCAAAGACAGATGCCCCAGGCTGGGAAACACTGAAAAAGTAGCAGATAACTATTCCCTTTCATGATGCCAGAACTATAATTCCATCAAATATTTGGCTTGCAAAAAGGGAATATAAGACATCAATACAGTAGGAGCTGCTAAAAGCTCAGGATTCATTGCCCTAGGCATTTGTGGTAGTTGTAACACATTCCTATACTTAGGACAGAAGATATTGCAACTTATGAGATTTTTATGGCTCCCGTGGCATGTTTCAGTGAGGTGAGGTGATCAGGAAAACGCTATTCTGGGACACCTTGCTGGCAGGTCTAACAAAAAAACAGACCCAAAACAAGAGACAGTGCTTACAATTGAAGCCCAATAAATAAAAGCTGGGGAAGGAGGTCATGTCTGGGGTGATGCAGAGCCTTGCCCCAGCAACACAGCTGGAGCAGGCCTGGGAATGGAGACCGAATCCAAGGCCCTTTTCCCCTGAATTTTTCTGTTTTGCAGTTTCTCAAAGAATATGCTTGTGCCTTAGGCAGGAAAATCTGCTGTTGAATTGTCATAGCGGTATTACTACCTGCGATACATTTTCATACAGCCATACAGATGATGGATATTATGTGTCTTCACAAGTTTGCCTTGCTAATCTTTCATGGTTTCCTAGGCAATGAAAAGGGAACGCACAATGGGCCACAGATTTTCATTTAGTTTGTATTCAGCAGTAATGGAAGTGTATATATTGGCAATAAAAGAAAGAATATAGGATCAGAAAATAAATAAGACACATAAGAAAGACAGCTGGTAGTGATGTCCAGAAAACATAGCTTTTATCTCATTTTTAATGTGGGATTGAAAACAACCAGCCACAACAACAAAACATACAGCAATACCTTCCCAAACAAACAAAATTCTCTCCAGTTTTCCAGGAAACAGAAACAAAACAGACATAAGTTTCAGGAGACTTAAATTGGACATTTTGGCTGCTCTATCCCTTTTTCTGGAAGAGAGACAGATGCCAAATGCTTTGAACTTTTTTGATGAAAGTTGTATTTTCTCACACAAAAAAATATTGCTTCTTTTAAGTCACCGTTCTAATTGAAAATTCCTGACCATCTTCACTTTTCTACCCCTTCTTCTTGCAGAAAATCTCAGGGAATGAGACACTGACCACGTCTGAAGGATCATTTTAACATATTAGTTTTACTTGATCAGACATAAACCCTTCAAGTCTGCAGAAAAGAGAATACTGAAAGTGAGCTGATCTCCAGAAGACCTTTATTAGCACTTTTATTTCAGACTGTCCTCAGGAGTTCAGTGCCCCAGCCTCTGGGGCAGCAACATCACATGCTGCAGACCAGGTGTGGGTTCACTTCTTGCCCAGCGGAGAAACTTGCAGGTCAATCATACCTGCCCAAGGTGCTAACATACATCTTCAGATAAATAAACGTACCGACATACTGTCTGTCTATCCCTAGGTAAGCACTAAATATGACAAAAATATGAAATAACCAGCTTTTAGAATATGCACAATTGCCTTGAGTTGGGCTGCAAATCACATGTCCAGAACACTTCATTAATTATAACCATTTTTTAACCAAATGTATGCAGTAAGCATATAACAGATGTAGACTATAATTAGATGCAAACTCTGTGGCCCATGTCTACTACCACAGCTCACTCTGCACAGTAAGCGAACACTGGAGCTGCACACAGGTCTTAGCAATACATCATGCTCTTCCAAATACAGTAGGTGTTAACACTGAAATGAATTTTTATGCTAACAAATAATAATTATTTATGCTAATTAAAAGATATTTTAATAAAGTTAGGATGGAAGGTTCCTTTTCCCAAATGCACCATCATTTAGGAATGTCTGTTCTTGGCTAGTTGATTCAAGTCTAGAATATTTGTTCAATGCTTAACAAACTGTACTTGCGGACTACTGCATCCAGAAAACCCTTTTTCTTTCCCTTTTTTGTTTCTGAATAGATATCATCCTTGTAACAAGAATGAATCCCTGATTTTGCAAAATAGCTTAAGTAATTACAAGTAGTCAAACTGTGTCACAGTTGGCGTTTTTGGCTTATTTGAGAAACGTCTGGTGTCACACTTTAAACTAGTTTAATCTGACAGAAGCTAAAGGTCTTTTTACATTTATTTATGAAATTACTGCTCTGGGCTGACATTTTAAAAAAAACTGTTCTGTGTATTGACTACTTAGAATGTCTCAAATTCATGAATTAAATTGTGAAACTGTGTAACTGTTTCTGTGAATCTTTTAGTAAAGTCTATCATATTCACTGCAAGTGAGTTATTGGGTTGACAGCTATGTCTGCTTGCCAAACTATCTGATCTGTATGCAGGAACACAGATTTTAAGCCTCAAGGCTGCACGAGGTCCCATCGTCCATGGTTTGCCCAGTGTTGTGTAGATGGCAAAAGGGCCAGTTAAGGAGGAAAGAGGAGGCACAGCTCTGTCACACCTCTGCAACAACCTGTGATCATCCTGCCCTCACCGGAAAAGGTAACACCACAAACTTTTTTGTCAAGACTTCCTAGATTAAATTATTAAACCTTACAGAAGTGTCAAACCTCACCATTTTTTATCTAAGCCAGCTTCACAGGGAACACTGTCCTTGTCTATTTGAATGGATTCTGTGATCTTCATTTAATTTGCTGGCACTGTAGTGAGGAGGCTTTGCATCCCCTGCCAAATGTGCCTGTCGGCATGAAAACCCCTTCCCCTGAAAAAATGCACATGCATCAAAAGAGGGGACGCAAGCGCAGTGGAGTAGTCTTATCAAGTCTATCCCTTACAGAGCCAATCTTGGGCCAGATCGTCAATCAGTCTTAACGGATCCCTGGGAAACTCCAGGTGAGTGCACAACTGAAAGTAGCTAGTGCTGACAAGTCAAGTAGATGAGCCCTAACCATCTCTGTGAGCTGTGGAAGAATAACTCTCCAGCTTAAGAAGCAGTTTTTCTGGAATACAGTGTCAGCAGGACCTTCTTTAAGTGCTGGCAGAGATTCAGACTGTGTCTGAGTATGCAAAAGGCACTTCTGCACCTGACACGTCAAACCAGCCTGCTCTCAACAAGAAAAAAAGGCGCTGGCTACAGGATTTGAAACCAGGGTCTAAAACAGATGAGCACGGAGTAGCTTAATAAAAAGTGGAGTAGGTATTTTTTGCTGGTGACATTTTCTAAAGGATTGTTCTGCTCTTGATGGCTTTATGGCAGAATTTGGCAGAATTTGCCAAAAATGTTTGAATGCTGTATTGAGCTGGATAACTATTACAAATTCCTCTACCGTATGTTATACCTTTAGATATCTAAGGAGTCCTTTGGCTTTCAATGTACTCATCCATTTTGTATTCAAGGCATCAGTTGCTTGCAGAGCATACGCACACTGGCAGTTTTCTTAAAAATATTTTTCTCTCATGTTTAGCTCTCTAAGGACATCCTCATGCTAGGAGTGGGTAGAAGATTTATACATGTACATCTGTCTTTCTGTGTTTCCTTCTAAGAATTTCCATTGTTTGATTTCAGTTTCCTCAGGCAAAAGGGCAAGTGAGAAAAGCTGCAATGGAAGGTCACGTCGTAATAGATGCTAGAGAATCTACACAAGCAGGGATGAATGAGGTAAGATTGGTGGGTGGTGTGGAAGGCAATTCTCATCATTCAGGTTACTGAAAATCCAGACTACTCAAGTCTCCTCTATGACCACAGCAAAAAGCTCCAGGAGTTTCTCTGTGCTAAAATTATTTTAGGAAATCAGTATATATCAATCCAGCTAACTCTAAGCCAGGAGAAAGGTCTGTGTGCAGAAGGAAGTAGATGTGGATGGCAGGAAACCTTATTAGAATTCAGAAGCTAGAATTTTGACAGCCTCCTATAAAATGCATGTTCAAGGCCCCAGTGTATTTTTCAATCTTATTCTTTTATTCATTAGGAACTTTCTCTAAGTTTACTAGGAGAAATTTTAATTATGTTGTGGTTTTTTTGCTGTTGTTTTTGTCTAATGAAACAGAGTAATGAGCCACCTCCCTGAGGTGGAGGAGGGAGAAGCCTTCCGGCTTTTTTTTCCACCTCTTACATAGGTGTAATTTCACTTTTCATTCTTTTTTTTTTTTTTTTTTCCCCAGTTTCTTTCACTCTCTTTTTCCGAGGACACCTGTTCATGTTTATTGGTAGACTGCAAGATAAAAACTCAATAATCCTTCTGGATACTTCTCTTCTACCTTCTGCTTCAGTATTAGTACTTTCTGTCAAGAAAATACCAAATCCTCTTGCTATACAGCTGCAAGGCATTCCACTTAACGAAAGAGTTAATGGAAACCATGTTCCAGATAGAAAGGCATTTAAAATGTGATAGGCACTGTCTACATTTATTTAACTCTCGTGAATGACCACTCATATTAACCTCTTCACGTTGACCTAAACCACTTCGCTGTGTTCCTTAGTAAGAGTCTTCTGGAGAGGTCTGGGAAGATTGTAACTCTCTGTGAAAGAGCCAACAGCTGTGAGACTGGTGAACTAACAAATACAGCAGTCCTGTCACAGGTCCATTCCTGTCCCCATATCTTAGGGGGTGTCCAGATTGCCTAGGGGAAGATCAGAAAAATTGGCACTAACTAGTACTCTGGGAGAAAACTTCTCCTAATCTTGTTGGATCATCAGTTTATGTCCTGCAACGTGTGAAATGGTAAAAAAAAAAGAACCTAGTATTAACTGCCATAGATTGATTTAATACAACTACAGTGTTTTCAATTAACCATGAGTCTCTTTGTAAGCAGATATTTATATTTACGTCTTTTCTCTTTGGAGTCAAAAGCAAGAAAGATCAGAACTCACACTCTGTTCCCTGCTACCTGCAGAAGCTGGATTACAGGCTTCTCAGGAGTGAGAGGATAGCAGTATTTCAATTATTTTTATAAAAACTGTACGATAACAAAAGCTATTGTAGACTGATGCATACCTTCAGACTAATTATCAATCTGAATATGATATGAAGAAAGGCTTTTCAGAGCTTAATCACAATAAAAAATGAATAGAATGGAAAATTAAAGCAAAAATATAAGAAAAGAGACTAAAACAATTTTGGAAGAACTCAGAAAAAAAAAATTAGGAGGATTAGTGAGTCTTGAATTACAGAATAAGATTCTAACTTATATCCAAATATTTCTTTAACTGAAAGGATATTCTGAAATCAAATATCACTTTTTGTATACTGAAAAAAAAAAAAAAAAAAAAACACCATAGCTTTGCAACCCAGACCATGCCTGTATTACGCTTCTGGACATTTAATGTAGAAATGAGTACAGTTTGCATACCTATTTCTGTGAAAGAAGAAGTTATCAGCTATAAAATCCAAAAAAAATCCAAATAATAGTTTTAGATAGTGTCAAGGACAGACACTCTATTACAGCTCCACAGCGGTGCCCATTTGCCTGCCTGCCCTCCAGCAGTTCCGCCCATGGACTGTTCCTTGCCCATTTATAGACCTTTACATGTTACATAGGTGGGTTTCTTCCTCAAATCATATTCCATATAGCCACTGCCTGCATGAAGTATATTCCCAGTAAGGTGTTAAATCGTGGTGACCTAAGATTTTGAGTAGAAGGCTTGAGCTCCTGGTCCCATATTTGACTCTCCTGTGCCATTCCCAGGCTCAACATACAGCACATCACTTCCATCACCTGCAGAAATACCAGTCTGTTCTAAGACCCTTTGCCCTCCCAGCCCAATCAGTACAAAGAACCAAGCATTTACTTCAACATATCGGATTCACAAGTCAGTAAAAAAAATTAATTAAAAAATGAATCCCATTGGAGGTGAGGCTTTTTTAAATAAGAAATTTTGGAGAAAGAAAATCACTGCAGCTTTTCGTCCTTCAGTTTCAGACCTAATTGGACTTTGTTGTGGGCAAAGCAGGAGGAAGTTTGGTCCCATCTGCCAGGAGTGCTATGCCGGAGCACAGCGAATGCAGCTTTCTCCTGCTTCTTACCACCCATTGTGTTATCCATGCTGGTGCTGTGAGCTGCCCTACTTCACTCAGCGTGTTCAAAACCAACCAGAAACCGCTTTCTGATACCTACTGAATCACAACAAACAAAGTTTAATTTCCAGACCAGTATGAAAACTTTCATCCTGACTTTAGAAAAGTGAAAAATTTTATTTTTTGCTGACTGAAATACTTTCTGAATTAGAAAAAGCAGAAGCTGAAGAAGCTCTGGATACAGTTCTGGGTGTTATGATCCTGAGCTCCTTCTTGGTTCTGCCTAATAACCAGTGGAAACCAAGGGGAGAAAGTATTTACAGGTTTTGAGTTTCAAAACTTGATACTGCAAATAGCAGCTCTGAAGTCAATAGCTTTACACCTGGAAAAAAAAATACCTATTCAGCAGGGATAAAGGTATATAAAAAAAAATCCCAAGATACAGAGGAAAGGCTCTTAAATACAGTATTTGTGTCTACTGTGTAATTTGAAAAATACCAGCTTTTCAACGGTACCACAGGAGCGCAAACATTTCATTAGACACGTTATAATTGCCTGGAATTGCAAACGGCAGTTTTCACAGAGTCAGAATTGCATTTCCTGTTGATTAGAAACATTTTTCTTTGTACCTCAAAAAATGAAAAGAGGAAGTCAGAGCTACAGCTGACTTGCTTAAACATAACTTTTGCCTCTGTTAAACTGAATGCACTAAACTAAGAATTA
This sequence comes from Nothocercus julius, assembly GCA_013398735.1. Classification (NCBI taxonomy): domain Eukaryota; kingdom Metazoa; phylum Chordata; class Aves; order Tinamiformes; family Tinamidae; genus Nothocercus; species Nothocercus julius. The sequence continues at coordinate 634,656 of VZSV01000029.1, read as the reverse complement.
GAAATGCAAAGTGGAAGAATCCATCAGAGTACAGTTTGATCTCAGAAAGAAAATAATTAAACCTATAGCACCTCAATTTCAGGTGGACTGAATTAATTAACTAGTAATTAAGTAATTAGGGATCTACTAAATTGTCAGAGCTTGGTTCCTTGTTCTCTTTGGTGTCTGTGAGTCCTGCAGGCTTTGTCTCTTTGGTCTCTGGCAGACATCCTGGAGAAAGACATTTCCCAACCCATGTCCTCTGGCTCTGCTCTTGCCAGTCCCACCTTGGGTCTGGTTTGGGGATGGCCTGTCTGGGGCATCTGGTCACAAGAGCAAGTAGGTAAGGCATCAAAAAACAGATTCCACCCCTTAAAGCTTTCCAAGGCAGTATAAGGATATCCAGGTCCAGTCACAGTGATAAAATACTAGTGTTAGCTCCCTGCTTCCTCAACTCTCTGTGATGTTATTTAGGCTTAACTCAAGCACTATAGCATTGTTTCGTCTCCCGTGCCTCCAAAGAGAGGTGGTTTCTCTGATCAGTTAGGACAAAGTTACTACTGGAGTAACAGTGTGCAAATGTTGCAACATCGAAGACAAGGAGAAACATTTTGAAATATTTCTCAATTTAAAATATTTGTCTGCTTCTTGTTTCAGGACTTCTGCAGTTCCAGTGCTGGTGGCAGAACACCCAGATATTCTAAAATTGTCAGAAGACAATTCAGTAATTTTAGTGTATAATCACTGAGCTTTAAAAATGGATATTTTCATCAAATTTTTCCATTGCAAAAAAAAAAAAAAAAAAAATCTAAGGCCTTATTCCTTAAACATATCAAAAGAACTCCTATCTGAACTCCTATCAATGACAGTAATATTTTGTCTTCTTAGCCTTGTGAACACAATTGGAGTTACTTTATTCTACTATATAATTCCGAGTTAAGTCCTGTTTTATTTATATTAACCTCTCTTTGCATGAGATACAGAAAGTTTTAGAGTTCTTTCTGTTTTTCTCTTCAAACTGTTCCACGGAGTTGACAAAATATTTTTTTTTTTTTTAAATAAAAAGATATAGGTTTCATGCAAATGCCTGCTCTGTGAGAAAATGCTTTGTACCTGTAGGTGTGCTTTAGATCTTGACTTCATCAGGGCCAGAACTTCATCCTAAAATGTTCAGGCAAATAATTCAGGAAGCCTTTGCTCATATGTGTGGTTTTCACTCATATGTTTCCATGACTTATGCCACCCTGTCACCAGTTCTAATAGAAGTACTATTTTCTGTCTTCTATATGTATAATCACAGTTGAGTTGAAAGATTTGGGGCTAAGTGCTGGTTCATATGTGAGCCAGAAAAGTGATTAGTACCACTCATCATCAGGAGTTTGCTTGGAAGCTGGGATCTTTCAACTCATTTATAAAAAAAATTAAAAGATTCATAAAAATTCTGTTGTGCTTAATATCACTGGACAGTGTTAAGCTAGAATTTTAGACTTAACCATGAGGAAGGTACCTTGAAGGGCTAATGGAAAAAAAAAAATTCAATTTCTATGTCTTGGGAAATGTATGAACCAGTCTAAATTTCTCAAAATTACGGTAGATAATAAAGATGCATTTTAATAGAACTGAAAAATGGGCAACACTTTTATATATGATATATAGCAGTGTTCTGCATATTTCTTGTAGCAGAGTAAAGCATCTGATTTGAAGCATTAAATAAGTTATGAGAATGCAATAAAATACTGACTGTGGCTTTAAAAATATTTATTCTTTTAAAACATCTTCTACAAATGATACAGAAATAAATGGATTGTGTGTAAGAGAAGAGATTCCACTTCCCCACTCGAGCAGGTATTTCATTTTGTTTCTCTCCTTAGGAGCCCAATGGAATGGAACCACATTAGGATTCCAGTTGCTCATAAAACAGTCAATCTAGTGCTCCCAATTGTGTCATAACTTCCCTGGCGAGCAAAGATACAGGGCATACAGGCAATAAATCGAGCTCCAAATAGTGAGCGTAGCTAAAGTATGTTCATCTTGTATTGTTGGCAACAGAGTCTCCACAGTGGCCCTGGATAGGGGGACACCAGAGAAAAAGGAACAGAAAAATTATTTACTATCTCTGAGAATAAAATCTTTTACCTTAGCTTATCTTGTAGAGGAAAAAAAAGAAAAGAAAAGAGGGAAAAAAAAAAAAAAAAAAANAAAAAAAAAAAAAAAAAAAGGCAAGCAAGGGCTCATTAAGACTATATTTTGCCCTCAGACAACATAGTAAGATGGTTATTAAAGTACATGAAAAGTATCCAACTATATTCTGGCTGTGTATTGACCTCGAAGAAAAGCAGCCTCTCAGACTAGATCTGAGACAATTTGACTTATGGGGGAAGTGGCAGCATTCAGCACTGGTAGTGACAAGTCCAGCACGGCATTAGAAAGGCTGAGCCTGAAACTCCATTTATTTTTCTGTGTTTGACAAAGTCTCAGCCTGATTTGAACCTCATTCAAGGAGCTGGAGGTTGGTAACATGTCACAGAATACAGAATATTTCATCTGAAGGAGCTAGCTTTCAGCTTGGCAGGCTGTAGTAAGGCTAAATCAAATATTTTACCCCGGAACATATTTCCTTCAATGGCAATTGCAGCCTGCAGATGTCATCAGTGTTTCAAAAGACCGATGTTTTTATTCTCTTTGGGCAGTAGTGGTTCTTCATATGGATGACCTAAATGATTTTAATTCTGTAGCACTTGTTATAACTAAATGAGTTACAGTATAACCTTTGCACCTTAAAGAGTCCATAGTTAACCTAGGTTGGACACTGAAATTATTTGCTACTACCTCTTTTGATAAGAATAGTTCAAGGAATAGGAATAGTAGAAGCGTGGACACATGCAGACTGAACAGGATGAGCTGTTCCGGTGGATCATATCTTGTTTCTTTCTACCACTTTGGACTCCAGCCAACAACTGCATAGAAACCAGGAAAAAGTGTGTGTTCTTTAGATAAATTACTCAAAAATTGTTTTAAATAGTTGTTGCATGGGTTCAAGAATGTCCTGTCTTATTAGGCTCTATGATCCAGGTTGCAGCATGGAACCTGGATATAGCGCAGAAGAATCTGTAAGAAGCACAAGTAAGTAACGGTGGGTATGGCCTTGGGGAGGACGTGGGGATGAAGCAGTTCTGAAGTATCTGTTTCTCTTGCCACTGGCCTGAATGGCTGCTGCTTTGAACTCAGTTTGGGGTACAATGGCCATAGATCTGTGGGGCTTCTGGTCTGTGGTTCACAAGCTTCGTTTGGGACATTTTCAAAAGAGCTCATCTGTGGAAAGCTGCAAATGTTGCCAATAGGAACTTTTCTGTCCAAAGGAAAACATTTAAAATGGTAGCTACTTTCAAAGATATAAAAGCTGTTTTTGAGCCAAATTGTATTACATATATAGATATGTGCAATTTATCTAAACTGTATATAATTATGATATCCACTTCCCAGAAAGTTTAAGTTTTTTAACAAAAAAAAGTTTTTTTTCATGAAAATGGTGAATATAGATATTTTTAACAAATCTAGAAAAAAAAGTTGTGCTGCCATATTAACTATATTTAATCCTCCCTCTTAATTTTATATAGAGACAGATTGCCTTAAGGAATAAATTGGCATTAGTCCAGAAAAGTTAATGCAGCTATGTCAGTTCATACATTCTAAGAGTTTAATCTATAAAAACATAACATAATTTCAGAAATCATTATAAAGTAAAAGAAATTTCTGGCTTTGCATCCCAAACCACTGTAGTCAGGGGAGCTGCCAGCACTGTTGTTGTTCAAATAGATTGCTAAGTTTAAGCGGTGGTTAACAGCACTTAATGGGTTTATTTTGCTATGGATGCATGGACGCTACTTCCATTAACACTAATGTGGCTTATGCATTTTGTATCCTGGAGCTCTAGACCCCTTTAAAGACAGCATTATTCATTCCCTCTATCCTTAAAGTCTGACTTGGTTAAAATTAGAAATGTGTTAAGCTCTTGTGATGCTTTGATTCCTGTTAATTCAGATTCTGGTGTGTTAGGCTGGTGATGGGAAGGTGAAGCTTGATTCCCCTCTGCGCACACCATGCATCTGTAAAGTACCTGAAACTTTAACACTTGTGGGTCTGGATCCTTCCCTAGAGTGCAGAAAACACAGCATCATCTTTATCTACCTAAATAATTTCACGGCTAGGCTATTCACCTTCTTTCTGAAAAGTCCACAAAGGCACCAGCACCACGGAGCATCGCAGAGGCTGGTCCATGGCTGTCCCTGTGATTCATCCCTGTGCAAGGCAAGTGACACAGCCCAGAGCTCACAAGGCACAGTGGGTTGGTGGGGGAATCGCCACTCTGCAGAAGCACCAGCACTTGCACGCCTTGCAAGCTAGCATCTTGTAAAGCTCTTTCCCTTTATTTTATTTAATTTTATCTATCTTGCATGGGAAGGAAGAGTCCCTTTTTGCTGTAATAATCAATGGGAAGCAGGGCTGCAGCTCTGTCCCCATCACCATGGCTGGGGAGCAAAGCCTGGAGCCTCTCCTTGACAGGCTAATGCTCTCCCTGTAAAGGATATTTGCTTTTCTGAAAAGAGTTGGATTTACTGTTTCCAAGCAAGACTTACCTTGAGGAGAACAGTCCTGGTTTCAAATTGTGATCCATAACTTTCTTGTCTTTCTTGTGGGTTAGCAGTTGAGGCCTTGGGTGATAAAACATATAGATAATTAATAATTAGTTAAGGAAAAATGGATAAAGCTGTCAAAGTGTTCAGTAAAGGAAAAAAAAAAGGAGGTTGTCAAGAAAGGAATGAAAAACCAGGAAAGCTTTTCCTTGAATTTCCCACAGAAATACTCAATTTTTCTCACAAACTCTTTAGTTTTAGTAGTATTAGTGGTGAACAAGAAGTAATCGGATGAATTCTTCTCCTTTTAGCTATATTAATTACAATGAAGATTCATTTTAATACTCCTCAAGAAACAGACAGATTTATTATTTCATTTTACATTGAGAGATTCCTGTTATCTGTCATGAGTGAAAAATGGCCAACACCTGCTTTAAATGCAGCACTGTGAAATCATAGAAGTTAGACAAGGAAAAGACCCAGAGGTTGGATCTTGTGGTGTTAGGATGTAAAATAGTGTTCTTAATTTGCTTGCACTGTAACTGCACATGCTGGTTGGATAAGAGAAAGTGCACAAATGGGTTTTTAGGCCTGTAATTACCTGATTGGGATGCACAGATATGGGGATTGCCTAATCAGTTTGGGAAAGCAATTACACATGCAGTCTAGGAAATTCATGGCTAAACTTCATGGAGATCAGTCTCTATCTATCTTATCCATGGACAGGGAGTGTTTGTTCTGCAGTATATGTAACATTGGTTCATACTTTTCAGATTCCTGTCTCTTTTTTTTCTATATCTCTTATAATCTTTTATCCTCAAGCAGATTCCAGCTGTGCGCTTTTAGGAAAAAAAAAAAAAAAAGGAGAGAGAGAGAGAGAAGAGCCATGGGATCTATCATACTGTTCCTGTCTTTTGTAAATTTGAATACCTGCTTGTAAAATGGCTGAAGGAAAAGCCTTTTGAGGTCATTTATTCAGACAGTTAGAGTCAAGAGACAGCTCCAGGTGGATGCAGGAGGAAGAGGAGCAGCAGATGTTCACCCTCCACAGACCAGCCATTCTCTCTAATTGGGACATTTTGGCTCCCTTCTGAGTTCAAATCCTACTTTTTCTCTGAGACTGCAGGGATCATGTGAACAGCACAGTTTACATTAATTCAGGTGACATAACTTCATAATACAGCAAAGTAATTATAATAATAAATTATCAACCCAGGAGCAGACCACTTCTCTTTACAGTGGAAAATACACAGGACAGAATTTTCTCTTTTTTTCTTTTTTTTTTTTTTTTTTTAGAAGTCTCTAAAGATGTAGGAGTTAAAGAAATTTCTGCTTATATTCCATTTTCAGATGTGACTCAAGGCAAGGACCCACAGACTCCTGCCTGCTTACATCCTGCCTATTTAAATTTCAGCTAGGAATATTTTACATTTGCTGCTAGAATGACATTACTATGTTTACTAATATGGCAGTGAGGAATATTTGGATGCTGCGATGCCTTTTTGAATATTGATGTTATATAATAACTGCATATATTTTCCAGGTGTAAAAGGAATGTATTTCTGGTTACCAGCTGTTAATTACTCGGTAGCTGAGTTTTTGCAATGTTTTGCATTCAACTGAAGTTGTTAATCGCACACAGACCAAGATGCAGGAAAAATTTCATCTCTTTATTTATAGTCTTGGATATACTATATTTAAAAGTTTTGCTATTGAATCACTATGGTTATGAATTACTTACTACTGATTAATGACTAAGTGTAAATATATATATAAACTGAGTGGGAAGTTTTACTTCTCAGATGTGTGTGTTTTTCACTGTGGCTGATCTTCCCCAGCTTAGTGTGTTCATAAGTTCATTTTATTCCTCTACAGGCAAATATATTTAATGTATAGCATTTAATTCAAAATGTAAAGATTTGTTGTCCTGTTTACCCTGGTAGAACTTAGGAGCAACTCTAGTTTCTGATGGAATTCTCGGAATCACAGAATAGCTGAGATGGGAAGAGATCTCTGGAGACCATCTAGTCTAAACTCCTCCTCAAGCAGTGTCACCCACTACACACTGCCCAAGAACGTGTCCAGTTACCTCTCAGTATCTCCAAGGAAGGAGACTCCACAACTTCTCTGGAGACCTGTCCCAGTGTTCAGTTACCTTCACAGTAAAGTTTTTCCTCCCATTTGGACAGAACTTCCTGTGTCTCAGGTTGTGTCTGTTATCTTTCATCCTCCCACTGGGCACCACTGAAGAAAGTCCTCTCTGCATCCTCCCATCTTGCCCAAAATCAGACATAGTAGGGGCAATTCCAGCCCAGTTATAGGAAGTCAAAGGTTGTATTCAGTCTGGGTCCAGGAGAATCAGGCATTTCATTTCTTGCATTTCAGAAAATAATAGAACTGCATATGTTATCATCAGGATTAAATCTTGCTAAAGCAGAGCTACAGTTCTATAAAAAAAACACTGAATTTTTTGCTGGTACTTCAAAAGATGAGCTCTCTGCTGCTCTCCAAAAATACCGGAATAGATCAACCACTGAGTTTTTGTAAGTTTATCTTCTCTGTGGACTCTAACAATTTAATAAGTTTTCTAGTGCTGGCCTGAACTCTCCTTCCAGCTATGACTGTTATAGCACTGAGCACTCTTATTTTTTTTTTTTTTTAATGGCTGAAGCAATTTCTTTTAGTCTTTGCAGTGCTGTTATATCACTCTGCATGACAGTTGAGAGCAGGAAAACTGAAGAGCACAGAGTCCCATGGAAACCCAATCTGTCTTCGCTGCCGATCTGCGCTTGCAAATATAATTGATTTGGCAACAGTTGTATTCACACATTAACTGGGTCTTCCCACAGAAGTGAGGAAGTGCCTGGGAGTCTCGCCAAACTTCACTCGGTGCATGCAAGCTCAGGGAAGCTTCTCCATAGCCGAGTGCAGCCCAGGTGCCTCCCTTAGAGCTGTAGCATCGCTCCAGCTGGAGTGTCTGGGGAGCACAGCTGGGTCACAGAGCTCAAGGTCTTTGCTGGTTCATCCCTGTGCTACATTTTCTCGCAGGTCACAGGTTTTCTCCTGGAGGAATATCATCCTTACAGAGCCTCGGGGCCTGAAATGAAACCTGAAGACCTTTTCTACGTATTGTTTTTGGTTACGTTCAATACCAGAGCATTGTTGGCAATGCTTCTCACAAAGCAACGTCCATCTGCAGATCCTGGAGGAGCAGTTGCTAAACTCATGAGCAAGGTTAACATTGTCTGCTCTGAGAAGTGGACGTTTATTAGCATTCCAGAAGTTAAGTGACAGATCCTCCAATAACATAGATGGCCCTGGTTCTCTTGAAGCTTTAGTGGTTTGCACCACTTGGGAAGTCTATGAAATCGAGATTATTCATTCCATTCCTGCACCTGCCCTTAACGAAGGGATTTCCCTCTGCTCATTAGGATTAGGAATTTAAGGGAAAATAGGGGGCCTGCAGATGGGATCAACCTCCGGTTTACTTGCATTAACTTTGTAAGTCAAAGGATTAATGGGGAAAAAATAAACAATGAAAATAACTAAAATTTTTCTGCTAGTCTGTCTGCAGGCAAGAAAGAAAAAGAGAAACTTTTCTGTCAAAATGTATTATATCAAATATCTAACCACCATTTCTTTGAAACTGGCATGTAAAACAGGAGCGTTTTATCTTAAATCAAGCAGTTTGTATAATACAAGTGAAATGTGCAAATTGCAAAAAATATGATTAAACAACAGAAAAAAATGTGTAGCAATTGCCATATAATGATGAAGTTCAATAGCAGATAATTGCATATAAAGTACCTTAATGCTAACTGACTGCTTTAAAAAATCATTGCAAAATTGGGTTTATAATTAAGTTATAATTATAAGCAAACATGAAACTGTGATTATTCCCAGAGAAGTCTGTGTATTTTATTTTCAAAGTTCTGCAGCTTTTCTTTGCTTTGTGACTCTTTGTTACTGTTACTCTGCTCCTTCTTGTTTTGCAGGAAGGATGCTGCCTCTTCTACGGCTTTGTATTCTGTTTCTTGTATAAAATATTATACATTTCTACTGAGTGTGGGTTGTAAGCAAAAAACTCAATGCTCTTTAATTAGTACAACTGGGTTTAGATATTCCAGCGCTGCAAAGCTTCACGGCTGTTGGAGCTGCTTAGCCTGGCAATGCAAACTGCTGCCGAGGTGAAATATTAATAGTCAGTCTTAGTGCACCAATTCCAGAGATATAAAGAGCTGAGTGCTTTGTGTGGAGTAGAAAGTGGACAATATCGCCCGTACATTGCTTCAGCAGGAAAAGTCTCTGTTTCTTCCTTGACTTTGTTCTCTTCGCTTACCTATAGAGCTAATAGGGCACACCATTCCCAAAAAGTCATAGAAGTCAAAGGCTCATGTGAAAACGTAAAGCTTCTCTTGCTTTATTTGTTTTCCTCCAATAAGTTCTAACACTTTTACTGAGGGTAAATGAACCTCAGTTTCTGAGCTATGCTCAGCATCAATCAAACCCATCTTATTAATGTCAATAGGAGTTATTTGTGCCCATGAAGAGACAAAAAGCCCTTTCAAATCCTTCCATGCACACAGAAATCTTGAAGTATTATTTTTAACACTGCAATTTAATGATATATCTCATTTATATCATCAGACCTGTTTCTCCTCCCTCCTTTTTCAGACTACACAAAAATGACCATCTTTGTTTTTTGAAATAGCTGTGTGACCAGCAATATGTTACTAGAAGTAGATTTTTCTTTTTCCTTCTCTCCTTTTTATTTTTATGAACAAATGCAACGTCGCAGCAATTCCACCCACTGTGAAAATAACACATTCCTCTTCTTAATATTATTTGGGGAGTAAGCTGTAATTTGGCTACCTTTGCTAGCAGCTGCAGGACTGACGCCAAAAGGTAACACACTTGTTTTTGGCAAGGCTGGTTGAGCAAGGGGAAGTTTTTCCTCGAGAATGGGGGAGAGCAGATCTGCAATAAGGTACACGGGTCACAGGAAGAGGGGGTGAATCTGACCTCCTGGACTCTGCCTCTGCCCCCAAACTAGACCAAATGATTTAGCCTCATCATTAATACTTGCACTTTACAGATGCCATGGGTCCTTCTGGCTTATGCAGCCTCATGAGTCATTTTAGGGCTCCAGATATCTCAGATATAGGGAAAGAGAGAGGCAGCAGCCTAGACAACAAACTCTGTTTTGCTGGGCAGAGGGAAAGTAAGTTCCCTGCAAGGCAAGCCAGTGACTTTAAGCTGCTCTGCCTGAACTTTCTGATTTTGATGGTCAAAAATGTTGGCATTTTGCAATTGCAGCCCCTCAAAACAGAACTGAGTTTATATAGCCAGCAGTGGTGCAAAAGCTCTCTCCCCTACAGCTCCTCATATATACAGGATAATATTTTACTTAATGCATGTAGCATAACTCCAGTAACTAGAATTAATACCATCTTTCTCCTATTGAATGCAGCTGGTATGCCTAAAAATGTTTAGAGGAATGTGTTGGCACTATCTATTGCTTTGGAAAATCCTGGGTGCTTTGTGCAAACTCTGTCCATTGGTGTGCAGGATCCTTTTTTGAGCCCTGCAAATGAATCACATTAGCTGTCACCTGTGAAAATGCTATTGAAAGTGCTCATTTCATTCTTTCAGCCCCTGACATCCTTGTAAAGGGCCCACTTCTGCCATAAAATTGGAAATGGTTAATAATCTGTTTTTAATTCAAAAATCTTGGTTTTATTTATAGATAATCTGTCTTATTTACATATTATCTATGGTTTTGAAACAGCTCTTTCCTGTGAAAGAGAATGAACATATTCTCCTGTGAAAGACACTAAGCATAAAAACATGAATCAGTGTGCAAGTAAAGCATCCTTTGGCTGGATGTTTTTTTTTATTTGCATCCTTGAGAGATGAATCTTTGTCTTTCTGCTCTGATGAAAAAGCATTTCATCCTCTCTCACTCTCTTTCCCCTTTCCTCCTGCGTCACTCTCCATTAGCACCATCCAAATCCCTCACACTGTATTAGAGGCTTGTTTTATTTATAATTAAGCAGTGATGCAGTCATATGTATTGTTGCATTTGAAAAATGCTCTCAGCTATGTTGGAAAGCTGGAGATTCTGAGTAGGGTGCATTAAGGTTAATTACCTTATAATTTACAGTATAAAATGCAGCTGCAGACACTTTGATTTTCACTAATTGTGGCACTCAACAAAGTAAATATGAGTTTGCTCATATTCCAGCACTGTGATACTGTCAAAAAAAATAATCCTTTAAGGGATTTGTGACGTCCTTTCTTTGTCCTTGACTTCAGTGGCATAGGAGCAGCCTTCAGTAGGGCATCAACTGGAGTACTGGAATCTCACCATATTGGTTTTATAATGATTTTTTTAATACAATTCCGATGTCAAATGTAGACCAGCTGACTTTTATTGCATTAAAAAATATCAAAGATGTTGTGCTATAGAAGCAATACTAATAGAGTTTGATGATGCTGAGAGATAATTCTGAGGGACAAAGTGGAAAGATACAAACATGAGCATGAACTAAGAGCTGGAGATACTCCTGAGCTACGGTGTTTTGCTCTTTTTTTTAATTTGTGGGATTGTGCAACAGCATATGCTCCAGGTCTCCAGGCAGTATAAATCAGTGTAGCTTCACTGATTTCATTCAAATGGGCAGAACATTAATGTTAAAGGAGATATGCTTAATTGTGCTGATACATATGTGCTATTCAACCTGCAAGTCTGCTATTATCACAGTTCGTGTTACGCAGTAACTGCTGCTCTGTCAAGAAGACCCCAAGGGACCAAACCTGCAGCCTCTTGGAGATGTCCTCAGACCAAGGCCTACGGAGGGCTGGCATTTCCCCCTCCCGAGTTCATTTCTTGCTGACAGCTCTCTAGTGAGTCTTGGAAGGATGTAATCAGCTCCAGTGCCTAGAGGGCAACACGGGGCAAAGGGACTGGAAGAAAGTGTGTGAAGCAAAACCAGAAGCTCCATGGAGAGCACCTCCGCTTTGTATAGCAGTGAGTGCCATCCAGGAACTTTTTCGGCCCTTCTTACAGCTTCTTTTTTTCCTGGTGTTGTCTATGTAGAATGAAGAATTTGGGATATCTTTGGATACAATATAGAAAAGCATTTCACACACTTTGGTAAATTCACAGATCAGATCTTTTCTATTAGGTGTAAACAGCATGCAAAAGCATTAATTGTATTTAATAAATATTAATGGCTTGAAGATTTTTTCCTCACCAGCTTCCCAGGTGTCTGAAGTCAGGTGAAAGCAGCACAGAGGAAAGAGACAGTGAAGAGCAGAGACTGAGAAACACCCGTCCTTAAGAGACATCTGTCTTTCTTTACAAGAAGGATAAAAGATCCAACTTAAACATTTCACGCTAGAGCTGGTCACATGCTTCACTTTCTTTTTCCAATTACTCTTTCTGGTGTTCAAAGTCCATTCAAAATTTTCCCATTAAAATGTTTAAAAGTTTCTCAAATGTTTAAATCCATAATGAGACAGTTATTCCTCGCTCCGCTTGAGTCTAGTCTAACCTGAATTAAAAACTTAGAGTCATTTCAATTCCTTACATTGGAAAATGGGAGTTATTTGGGGAACAGACTCCCCTACCACCAACACTTTCTGTCTAATATTTCTTAAATCCATTTGGAGAAAGTTATAACACAGTAAAACAGGGGGAGGATAAAGACATTTTTCCTTTCTATTTTTTTCTTCTTTTACTGCAGAGAAAAAAAAATGGTGAAAAGCAAATAAGAAGTATGAGGAACTGAAGACGCTAAGAGTGTATTTTTGCTTTTAAATATTTTTATACATTTCAAATGAAAACACTTGACAGGTAAGAGAACGGGGCTTTGGGGGAAGGGGGGTGCTTACTTGCTTTTAACCTTTTGCTCCAACATTTTTGATGGAAAAAACTTAAGAAAGCGAGACAAGGAGGACCCTACTGCAACAACTTCATGCTTCATGATCCCACCAGAAAGAGAGGGAAGGAGGAAATATTTAAGACAGTAATAGGAGAAGCAAACCCAGTTTGGTTCCCGAGCCCTCAGTATCACTGAGCAGCTTGCGCAAGCCCATGCAGCCCCTGCCAGGGCTGGCACTGGTGCCATTCGGGGCAAGGGTGAGGACACAAATTCAAGCAGACGCAGCAGTGTTTTCCTGAAATAAAAGCTAATTAGGAAAAATAACATAGGGGGCCTTGAAAACAGATAAACCCTTCCTTTTATCACCTAATAAAACTTTCACTATTAAAAATCAAACCCCACTAATTTATGAGGATTCATTCTAAAGAGTATTGCTAAACCACAAGTGATTTATTGAGGAGGAGACTTTAACAAACCAGGCAGTCACTTCATCTTTAAAATACTGTTGTTGCATCCAGTGTTGAACTGTGCAATCTTTATATTTAAAGGGAAATCAATATCATTGATTACACAAAATAAAAGCTGCTCTGTAAGAAGCTATTACTAAATCTGGCTGCTGGAAAAAAACATATTGTTTTTAAATCAAACTGATAAAAGTCAGTTTGAGTGTCTTATAGCTGGACATGATGGCTAAAATGCACAATGAGAAGCAGAAAATTACACATTTTAATCAAGAAAACATATGCCAAGAGTTTGAAAAAGCTTCTTATGCCCTTGCCTCTTTCTCATGCAAACATCTCTCTGCAGCAAGCAATTTGCTGGGGGCTTTTATTTAAGTGTAACATTTTAATGGATTTTTTTTTCTTCTTCCAGAGGATGCATACAGCAGTCAATAAAATTAGTGTCAAAATCCAAACCGCAATAAAGTAGCCAGCTTAGTATGGTTCTTGAAGGCAGAGCCCTCAGATTTAGCTTTGTATATCTTTGTAGTATGGTCATGGACTTCCATTCAGCAATACTTAAGCAGAGCACCTTTTATATTGGAAGGAAATTTAATAGTGCCAGTAATGCTGACAGAACTAAAGGTCTATTTTTCAATTTTAGTAGCACCATTCCACCCTAGCACTGAATTTCTGCTTTAATAGTTTTATCAGTCATACAGAAGCTGACGCTAGATAATTAAAATGGCATCCAGATCACCAGTGTAAATGTACAATGGTGTATTTAAAGGCAGAGAATAAAGTAAATTATAACCAAGCCTAACATAAAACAAAATTTTCTATGCAAAATAGTTTCTCATAAATTTGTTTAAGGAGGTTCTTTTTTTAAAGCAATACACTTCCCTAGGAAAAAAAAAAAAAAAAACTGTCTGTCAAAGATACTTCAATTATCTTTATTTTACATTGTTTTTCTTCTATAAACTATAATAAAGAAGATGTTCTGAATGCTTTTATCTGAAGTAATAAGCCTGCAGCATATTCAAGCATAATTAATTGTGTTGCTTAAAAATAAGGGTTTCTAGTGGAATATATGGGCCTTGACATTTTTGTTATGGATAAATTCTGCTCGGCTTATGTCATAATTAAACATCAGGATTATATTTTCATTACATTCTTAAAATTTTCATTAAGTCTAGAATAAGGAAAAAGTACAACAAAAGCTAACTTTTGAATAAAAGTGATGACACACTCCAAGACTGACGTATGCAAGAACAGAGGTGACAATATTATAAATACATTTCTTTCATATTTGCCAGAAGAGCTATTAACTTGAATTTTCAAGACAATAAATACTCTAAATAAAAAAAAAAAAAAGGTGAGGTTTTGCACTTCGCAAAGGAATAACAGCAAAAACTTTCTTTTATGCCATAGTTAAATCAACATTTTGCTTCTGATTTTTAAAGCAATTAAATGGTATTAGGCAGCTGCATAGATGGACTCCGTTATGGCCTAGTTTACAGCACCCTGCAAGGCAAAAAGAGATCGCGCCACATTTTCACGGGAGAACTTTTGTGTTAACGAACTTCACTCCACGTCGTACAGAAGGGTGAAATTGCACCATGGAAAAAGCTGCTACCTAGCAGAGCCCTGGGTCTGGTCTGCCAGCTGCTGCTGCTGCAGCACTGCTTGGTAAAAGACACTGAGATGTGGTTTATTTTTACCAGAATCAAGAAAGGCTCGAACAGGGGCAAAAGGCTAACATGCACAGGTAGTGGCGAGGACAGGAAGAAAATGCATGAGAACTCTAGTGTTTAACTGAAGAAACATTTTCCAAATACCTCAGATTTCCAAATTCTCACTAGCTGGCATTTTCCAAATGCTGTCTTGAAGATTTCTAGAATTTGGATTTCACCGGCTTTTTATAGAAACCGCCTACAACCTTGAGCAGTTCTTATTAATAAAAGTCTTTGGCTGCTTACCCTGAAATGTTCTTTTTCTGCTTTTAGTCTTTTATTTTGACCTTTAATCTTGCTGTTTAGATCCTGACTCCATGCCAGTTATGATCCAGCTTTACAATTCCAGTTAGCAGTAGGGCTTTTTTTCCTAGTAATATTATACCACTTTGTCGCATGAGGTTTCTCACATTTCAGAGTTCTTACCAGCACTTAAAGGGCACTCCCTCTCAAATACAGGAAAAATACCTATAGCCATAAGTAAATAGAATCATTCCTAAATGACCTTAGCCTCAACTTTTAATGGGCGGACATACAGTGTTTATTAGGGCTCTATTGCCTAAACTCAAATGTGTACCAATGCACTTACCTACGTTTTTGCTGTGGCCAGTGAAGACAATGAGCTGTGGGCTCATGCAAATAGAGAAACGAGCAGGACTTTTAGTTGGCCTGAATTCCCTTCTCCTGCTTCTCCCAGCTCCACCCCTCCGAGTGGGAATGCCCAGGAGGGCGGCCTCAGCGAATGCTCGGAACACCATCGCAGTTATCTGCTCTGCATTTAAGATGGTTTTTCTGTGCATGCTCAGAACCTCACACAGATGGTAGCAAGGGGAGCTTTATGAAAGCAGCCAGCAGGATGCAATGGCGATGCTGAGCTCTTCAGTGACCCGCTATACCTTTGCTAACAATCAGAACTGATTTCAAGCTATGGAACTTTTCTTCAAGTTGGAGACTGAAGAATTACCAATGGACTTCCTTGAATCTTCTAAGCTGTGGCACACTGAACACTAGAAAAATCCAGAAAACTTGAGGCAACTTACTTTGTTCTCATCCTGTGATTTAAGCAGGTGCTCTCCACCTCAGATGGAAATGTCCTATGGGAAGATGCCAGGTTAAACTTCCTTGTGTCCTTCTTTTCAAGAAGGTTAATATTTGACTTCTGCTGTACAGGCTCTTCAGTACTCACCAAGAAAGAATCTTACCCAAAAGACTGAAATGCCACCAAATCTAGGTTTGGAGAAAGGAAGCACAGTTCCGCTACAGGTTAAGTTAAGAGTCTACTGGAATATAGGTTTCGGACCCAAGCTGAACGTAGCTCACACTTTTCTTGAGAAATTGCAGACCTGGTAAATGAAGAGCTTTAGCTGAAGTCTCACAAAAAGAAGTAAGAAGATTTTAGCCATGTCAAATGGAAAGCAGAAATAAGCAGAGCTGGCCCAGTTCATAGATCAGCAGGTTGGATTTCTGTGAGTCAGCCTCTGTATTTGCAAGTGTTTCTTGCACTTCAGAGTGTTGAACAGGCAGCACAAGAACACACACTGTTTGCCTGGAAAGCAGCCAAATCCCCGACTGAGTCGTGCTTTACTGGTCATGCTAATGCCAGGGGTTGTTTTCCCTCTGCCCCAAGTGCTGCTCCCCAGGGTACTGCTTGCTTGACCTGGATCTGCACATCTGGAGAGGTGGGACAGTGGGTGTCAGGCCGATGCAAACGGCACGCAGCTCTCCAAGGCATTGCTGCAGCTTGCTCACGGGTCTCTCCTGCATGGAAACTTCCTGAAAAGTGGTACAAAGTGTATAAATTAGAGTGCACTTACAAAGTTTGAAAGCACTTGCTTGGGAGAAGAGTGCTTCAAGTACAGGACAGCATAAACTCCCCTTGAAACTCCTCTGAGATTCAGCTACTCTTAAGATATTTTACCCCTAAACAACATGTTCACAAGGAAGTTCATATATGGACACCCACATCAGTGTCTCAAATACAAATAGCTGTTGATAAATCCCACCTATTTCCTGACAAATTATCCAGCCCACCTTGAGAGCTTTGAGCAGTTGTAAATATGCAGAGACTGAATTAAGAATGAATCAGACTGAAGTCCTAGCATGAAATATGCATGATTTTTTCCCTCAATTTCTTTAGAAGTAATCCCATTTTGGCTTTGGATATGGCTTTTACTGAAACCACAGGGGTGAATTAGGACTCTGTGAGTTGAATCCAGCTCCCATGCCTAGAAATTTGAAATTCAAGATTGCGTCTTAGAGCATTTCCTCATGCTTTACTCGGTAATAGAACTGCTCTTTCTGGAGGCAGTTTCCTGGCTCAGGAATGAACGCTGTGTTTTGAGAGTCTGCACCAAGTAGATCATCTAATCATTAGATCATCAGCTCATAAATAGATCATCTATCAAGTACATCAGCTCTGGCTAGGTCACTGCAGTAAGGTAGTTATAGGGCTGCCTATCTATTTTTGTGCTTCAGGTCGTATTGTAGAAAAAACAGTGGAAGTTCCTGTCACTTCTTTTGCACACTTCTTTAGCTTTCCTTACTTTCTATCACAGACTCAACAGTCAGTCTTACTCTTTTCATAGCCCCCAAAACCTCAGGATCTGCAAATTAATTAAGCCAGGCAATTCTGAGTGCATCTGTCTGGTCTCCACACAGCCCTTGTACTGCCCCTTCTCTAGTGTCCTCCCTCCAAAGGCTGCTGTGGCTCACGGTCACCTACCCGGGTGCTTATTCGAATTGAAGTCGACGACTGCGCCCCATCTCACACCCTTTAAGCTCTGACCCTCACTTCCTTCATTAATGTATTTATGTGGCTTACAGGCATTTCTGGAGCCTACAGAATCATGGTAATGAGCACAGGCTAATAAAAACTCTGCACTGCTGTATTCTGTCATACTCCTGTAAAATAGTTGCTGGAAAGAAATCTGGGAGCAAAGAATTGCAGGGTGCCTGTCCTGCCTGGTTCTTGCGCTCTCTGTGACCCATTCCAAAATTCTACAGCTTCAAACAGAAAATAAACTGTTAGTATACTGATATCTATACTGCCTTGAAACACAAAACAATATCTAAAGGTCAGGAAGCACTTCATGACAACTTGCACAGGTGTAGAGATTTGAATTTAGAGCCTGGACATATAAAAAAAGATTAAATCATTTTAATTTATGTATATATTTTAATTTATGTATTTAATTTATGTATATAAAAAAAGATTAAATCATTTTAATTTATTAGGTCCTCAGTTTCCCAAAGGCAGATCGTAATTAGACACTCTCCTTCTCATGTCCATGAATGGCCACAGAGCAGGGCTTCTCCTTGCCCCCTTACCGAGTTAAGTGCACCAGCTTGGGAATTTATCCTGTTCACCATAGTCACATAACTTCTAAGTTTTACTTATGCAATTATCCAGCCTCTTTTCACAGAAATCTTATATTACAAGTGCTTAAGTGCAGCCATATGACCAGTACTGAAAGTCATTCTTAATTGTCCCTAAAGTGCTGTTCAAACTATATTTTGACCGCAGTGATATGATCAAGACCAATGACCCAGCAGTTCATTGTCACATAAATTATTCTCACTTACAAAACCATTCCTAGCAGTACAGTCATATTCTGCATTTCTACAGCTTCATCCAGATTTACATTTATAAGTCTAAACTGGGGCTCCTTATCTGTTGGTTACGAATAAGCATCTAGCAACCATGATGCATAAATACATAAATAATCCACTTCCTAACCATTTCAAAGATAAATGCCAACCACTTTCCTCCATTCGTGTAGACAACATCAGACAGAATGCCAAAGGGAGTTTGTGTATTCCAAAAGCGAGTATGAATTTTGAGAAAGCCTTTTTAATACATTAAAGGACAACATATTTTGTAACCCACTCCATGCCAGTACTTCTGCGCTGGCAACAATCTTGATTGTTTGAGAGAGCAAAAAATCTGTGAAATGCATAGATATCAGAGAACAGGTACAAGTTTCCAAAATCTAGGTAGGGATTCAGATGTAAAATTCTGGCCTGTCTCTATCTGAGATGCAGACTGTACAAGAAGGATTGCTGTACACAATCCCATGGCTTTAAAGTCCAGTGAACATGGATCAGGCACTACCAGCAAAAGATCTTAAAAGTTCATCCGCAGGAATCTGCCAGAGATTGGACACAACTGGTCCAATACAGCCTGTGCTCCTGCTTCTCTGAGTACTTTTTGGCATGACCATATGTGATATTACTTATGTTTCTTTTCATGCCGGAACTCAGTTCAGCTCCCAGTTGCATTTTTGCACCTGTGTAACTGTTGATGTTAGGATGTTAGTAGGTTTTCCATTCCTTAAGCCAAACTGTGTGAGATCACAGTGTCATAAACAGTGTAATTACTAGATGTAGAAAAATTGGTTGGACCTGGAGAGCAGATATCAGGAACCTGAATTCAATGTCCCCTACCAACAATGTCTCTGTCCGTGATCTAGGACAGACCGAGCAAACAGTCTATGACTCAGTTTTACAGAAGTGGTATAAAGTGTCATATTATTACCATGACTCATTCAGAGAACGGGAAGATTCTTGCTTTCATAAAACTTTTCCAGCATTTTGCAGTAATATGCAGAAAGAAATGATAGAAAATCCTGCTCATAGGAAATCTTTTCAATCCTAGCCTTCCCCTTTTTTTTTCTTTGATTGAACAAGATACTTGGGTTTTTACAAATTTTTAAGTGTCCACGCCACAAAGCTTTGCCGGTGCAAACCTTTCTTGTCACAAAATGTGCGGACAAAAGCAGATCACAACCGGTAGCCAAGCAACTCTCTGCTTACCTGAGCCAATGGAATGATCCTATTGCTGAAGGAATACGTGCAAGGGTCAAACACAGCTTAGGCTGCCTGGAACTAGATCTTCTTATGAGCACCCTAAAAGATTTATGAGCATCCCAGGAAAAGCTCCTAGCTGTGGTACATGTAAGAGTCCAAGTGCTCTGGAAAAAAAAAAAAAATCACACAGTGGTCTTTTTGCAGATTTCTTAGAAATTGGAAAAGGAACTAAAAGGTCTCAAGACAGAGCAAAGAGAAATTTGGGGACAAAATTTCCACTGCCTGGGCAATGAGAAGAGGAGGGCTCCCATATGGGACTGCCCAGAGGCTACTGGCACTGGACATGACTTCCTTTGTGCTCAGGAGAAAGAAACTCTCCTCTCAGGATTGCTCCCACATGAGCCTCTCCCTTCCCTGGTGCCCAGGACAGCAGAGCTGGAGAGGTCGTGGCTACAGCATGGGGAGCAGCAACCCCACCTGCATTAAAGCTATATAAAAAAAAAAAATCATATTTATAAATAATTTTCTTATCTTGTCATATCTTTTCCTTTGCAAGTGTTGTGTGAATCCCACTGTGAGTCATCTTGACTATGTCCTGCCCCAAAGGTGTGGTCTGGTACTCAGATGCACCTGGGGGTCAGAGTTTAATCAGAACTTCTGAAAGATGGGAGGAGATTTTATCTTTGAGCAGTGTCCTCAGTTTAGCGCAGTCATAGAAATCTGGTTGGTTGGTTGCACATCAAATTAATTTTTAAAGCACTAATTTTCCCTGTAAAGTCTTTTCTGTTACTGCAACAAAGAATTAAGCAGACACATAACTTTAAACATGGAAATAGGTTAATTAAAGTCAGTGAAGCAGCTTCAACATTTAGCATTATACGTGTGCTTAACTGTCTGCTGCATCTTGGCCTGCTTGCATATTTAAAGATTATTAAAGATGACCACTCAAAATTTGACTTACAATTATAAATAGATACAGGGTCTTTTTTAGATTTTTATTTTTCCACGACTGAAGAGATTATGATACTCAGGAATTTCTCCAGGAGATTTGTTTGCCTTTCACAATTCAGAAGACATAAATAATGCTTATACTTTTCAAGTTAATTTAAGTTGGATTTGGTATGCCATCAGTTTAAATCTCACTCCCAAATTGAATCAATCTTTATTCTGCTTTAAAATGTGCTAAATTGTTCAGATATTCTAAAACTCTTCTTCCTGAAGGCTTCTGAGTGAAATTCTACATTTATTTAATAAAGCAGCCAGGATTTACTACACCAGTAGTGGTAAGCACTTTTAGCTTTCCTCAAGATAGATTGGAGTTGACTGTATACTTTTTTTGCTACAACTGCACAAGTTTACAAGTCACAATTGAATTACCAAACTGAGGAAAAGAAAGATTATTCCTGTGGGTGCAATGCAGGTTGCAGACTTGTTTTCTTTTAAAGAAGGGTTTAAAGAATTAGCAATAAATGTTATCAACTGCAGCTAGAAAATGATGCTGACTTATTACTTTGTGCGGGCCCTAAGGGGCATCATGAAAACCAAATTTCTTAGCTGAGCTTTCCAGAATAGCACAGGAAAAATCTAACAAAGGCTTTTGAACCTCTTAAACACAGATTTACAGTACAGAAAGGAAAGACTAAGCTTATAGGTATCCCTAGCTTGGCCCCAGCATTATACAACAGTTCAGTACTTAAATGGTTACCAATTTATTTGCTTCTGACATTGTGTTTCCACTGCCACTAACAATGTGTTAGATGAGGATTTCTCCTCTCTATGAGCTTTTCTATGAGCAATTATCCATAGCACTGGACAGAGGCAACTTTCTCGCCTTCAGTGGAAAACCTCAAGTAACATCTCTGCCTCTTATAGTTATCAAGAGTAACTTGATTTTATACCACAGTGGGGTGAAAGCTGTGTTGATCTGGGTGGGAGTTACCTCACTGCAGATTTTCCCCTTTTTCACCTTCCACCAAACAGCCATGTGCTTTGAGGTCTGGAAGACAAAAACTCAAGGCAAAGTGGAAAGTATGACCTGAGTCTTCCGTATTTTGGGTAGGTGGCCCTAGCTTTAGACACTATCATGAATCTGCCAATAGTCAGAATATTTTTCTTTTCTTTTGTTTGCTTGAAAATTATTTTGCAGGTGTTGCAAGTACTGTTACAGATCAGGTATTGTTCCTGTATCTGACAAAGACCAAAACTCGAAATCAATATTTTTGCTCCATAAAGTGTACTTGCTACATTATGCCCAGCTCTAGTAAACAGCCATTCATCTTAAAACCTTGAAACTATATGTTCAGTAAAATTTATCCTCTCAGACTGAGTTTTTGAGAAATCATCCAAGGTTAAGATGCTCATGCTTAGTAGCTGGCCCACCATCATCACTGGAAACCCTTCTGAGGAAACCCTTCTATGTCTTAGCCAAGACTAGCACTGACATGTACAAAATCCCATTCTTTTGCACCAGATCTATGCACATAGTATTCAATACAATTTATATAAATTGAGGACTTAGATTAGAGCTTGGAAGTCAGACTTTAAACTCAACATATTCTATTTCTAACACTGCCATTCAGCCATGTTATATGCCCTGAGCTATCCCCCAGGGACCTAAAGAAAAGCATCTTCCATACTCTTTCGGTTAAGTAATTCCTGTATAGAAAGTACATGACAGCTGAATCATGCCAAGTGAA
Organism: Nothocercus julius; assembly: GCA_013398735.1. Lineage (NCBI taxonomy): Eukaryota > Metazoa > Chordata > Aves > Tinamiformes > Tinamidae > Nothocercus > Nothocercus julius. The sequence continues at coordinate 612,482 of VZSV01000029.1, read as the reverse complement.
TCACTGTTTGCAGCAGACTAAACCTAGACTATCTTACTTAACCTGTATTGAATTCAATACAACTATGATAGATGATCTTGCACTTATTTTTCTTTAGAAGCTTTTATTATTTTTGTAGGAATCGATATGGAGAGTCCACAAAACAAAATGCATGATGCCATTCCAGAATTCATTTCTCTTATACAGCAGTGACTGCTCTAACATGCTTGTGTTTTAGGTAATCTTTCTTCAAGCCTTTTCATTTTTTGGACTGCAGTTCTGCTTTCTAGAAGTGAAGCAAAGCTCATTTCTTCCAAAGAACCTGGAGATGAGATGTCCCTACCAATGTACATCAGGTTATGTTTTGACTCTAGCTATAAATTTCCACTGCAGGCAGCAGTCCCAGCTGTATGCTGAGGATGAGAAGAGCTACTCCAAACTGCTCCATTTTTGCAATTGCCAAATAGAACTCAACCTGCCTGGTGCTGAATGACTTTTTCTTCATTGTTCTCAGTGCCTGTAAACACACACACAGAGTGGAGGGGAACGTAGAAGGAGAGAACAGTTGTGCTTTGGCTGCCAAAGATCATACAAGGAGGTCCGGGTGCAGTTTGTGTTGGAATGCTCATGGGCATTAACTCCCACTATTCCATGGGCTGCTGCAGCAATAGCAGAGCTGCAAGGAACACAGCTCCAAGCCTGCACTTTTCTGTGAAGCAGAGGTTGCATTTCTAGATGAAACTCAGTGAGCATAATTCAAAAATTTTCTTCAGCCTCAGCTATGCGCCTCTGTGCTCTAGAGTGAAACATCTGGGAATGCTGAGCTGTGCAGTTTTTATGCAAAATGATAGATCAGCCTGGATCTCCAGAAATGAAGCCATTTTGACACGAGATGCCAACCAACCTTTCAGCCATCATTTATTATACTTCTGTAGCCATGGCCAAGCTATTAATATTCCCTGGTAAAACTGATTGGCACAGACTGGGATGAAGGGGCAGCCTCACTCATTGCTGTTCTCTGCAGGAAAGGTTCCTGTAGCAGTAGGTTACACTGGGCCCTAGCATAGGACCATGGGGTAAGAGTAACCGAGCACCAAGGCAGAGCCAAGTTGTGGGTGCAAAGGAGACCAAATAGTGTGAGACCCAGACCCTGTCCTGCTGTGCTCTGACCCTAAAATGCCAAAAGTCCTCATGAACTTTTCCCTGTGCTTGAATAATAATTTGAGCCTCTAGTAAAACCCTTAAACCAGGTGCTCGTAACACGAAGCGTTTTCTCAATAGAGGAAACGTGTGTGTTTGATCCTCTATGCCCCAAAGAGGAGAACAGATAAAAGAAAAGTCATGTTCTGAAAACACAGCCACAGTCTGTAAAATCTTTGCAGGCTTTTCAGCAGACTGTAATCGACCACTTTTGTATGCTTTAACAAGTCAATTAACGGGATGAAAGGAAAGGCTGTTGGAAAATCTGTTGGAAAAAAATTATGTTAAAAAAATAAAATTTTGGAAATACCTCCAAACAAAACTCCAAAGTTGCACCTCTTTTTTAGACAAATTCAATTCTGGTGACAAAAGTAATTTCTGAAAAGTCAAAATGTCTTAATTTAAAAGTTCAGTTGTTTTACTTTGGTTCTAACTCTTTCCTGTCTCTTTCCATCAATTTCCTAAAACATTTCTGCTTCTTGTAAATAATAATCCAAATCAAATGGCATTTCCTGATAGGGAATGGTTTCAAGTGCAATTTTGCAGCCTGCTCTCAGGGCATCACAAAAGCTGGTCAAGGCTGTTGGGTTCCTCCAAAGGAGCCGCACTGAGCCCTGCGCTTCCTGGAAAGCGCTCGGAGCGCGGAGCTCAGCTTTCTCCTGCAGAAACGCACCCCATCAGCAGGAGCCATCTCAGCACTGCGAGAGGCTGCCCCGTGGCCGGCTCTCCTACTGCACAGCGGGAATAGCCAGCAAAAAGAGCTGCTGTACTGCTGCACAGAGCTTGGCAGGTCTATGGGACAGGCGCCAGAAGAGATTTTACTCCTTTATGTTTAGTTATATGGTAGAGCACAGATGTGTCCTTATTTTAATCTGTTTTTTCTACTTAATGGCATGCCTTCAATTTAAGGGAAATTTAGCCTCGCTACACGCTTTGAAGACCTTTTTCTTAAATTTATTTTCAGACAGTGATCATTTTAAAGATTACCTTTGTTTGAGAATCCCATATGTTCCTTGTAAATAGACCTTCATTTACAAAGAAAAGAGGTAAAATAAAACCCATAGGACAGCTAAAGACACGCCTGACTGTCACAGCTCTGATGCAAAACCTCTAAAGAAACTCCAGTTGTTGGGTCAATACAGACCCTCCTGCTGTAGTCAGATCTTTTACCTTTGGACTTTCAGCAACCCACCAGCACCTTTGAGCTCTGCATACTTCGTCAGGGCCATACAGCACATTTAAGTTCCCTCCCAATGAGATCCGAGTGCAGTGTTTCCTGTATCAGTGTAATTTAGAAGTACCCACACAGTCAGCTTCTTTTTGAGTGAGTGACTATTTGTACACACGTTTGTCCTGTGCACCAAAAATGCCCCAGGAATGACAGAGACCTGCTTTGTAGGAGTAAATCCAGGCACACATGTAAATACAGATATAAAGCTATTTTATTTGCCAAACTCCAGTGCTCTGCACTATGCTTCTACATCTAGTTTCCTGCAGCAGGAATAAAAACGATCAGATTACAATATGGTGGCCTTAACAGAATGGGTCAGTATCATGCAGTGTAGAAAAGTATCACGCACATAAGCAGAACACACTTAGGCAAATCCACTAGACTGGACAACAGGTCAAGAATATATTTAGGTTAAGTTGCATGAAAACCAACTCTGTCATTTTCCACCCCTCTTGGTCCCCTGGCAGAACTGAATTTTTATTTTTTTTTATAGCTAAGCTAAACCACAAAGTAAAAGAAGAAGAAAAAAAAAAATAAAGGAGGACAGAAAGAAAAGAATCTTTTAAAAAATGATGCAACTTGCTTTTTTTCCCTTCCTCCAAACTGTGAAGATTAAAATAGTGATTGCTTCCATCAAACACTTTAGATCACAGCTTTCACTAAACAGACTATTCAAGCCACATTTCCATTATTCTCATCATCACTTATATAACAGTGACTGATTTTATCATTATTCTTTGTATGCATTCCGCTTAGTTCTCTAGAATAGGAATGATTTTTTTTTTCCCTCCATTGCTAACCAGTAACAGATAAACAACTTCTCAGCTCAGTGTCTAAGACAATGTATTTTCTCAAAGGAGAATTATCTGTCTGGACAAAAATAATACAAAAAATATGTTACTGGGGCATGTGACAACCAATAAATACTGTCACTGGGGATCTTCATTTATTTACCCTGAGCCTTCAGGTTAACACTGTCTTTAAAAAACAAGAAGTCTGAATATTACAAACTGATGTTACTATAAGAAGGGGAACTGCAATGAAGTGCTAAGGTAAACCATGTTACTAACTCAGAAACACTTAGAAAAGCAGTAGAACAACTCTTATCTGCTTCTCTGCTTCAGCCCATATTTCACATTAACAGTTCAGCTTCCTTGTTGAGATTGCAACATACTGCTTCTTGCATTCATCTTCACTATCCTAAATCCAGCTTGTAAAAATACTACATGCACTGCAGATGTGTTCTTCTAGGGCTTAAAAAGAGAGAGAGCTGATGACTAATTTTAAATTTCTCAAAGTACTTAAAACTGGCCCATTTCACTGCACATACTTTTCTAGAAACAGAGATCTAAATAATACAGAGAAGGAAATAAAGCACCATGCCATTCATCCTGAAAACATCCTTTCCTAAAAAAAATGCTCCATATCAGAAAAAGGAGCAATCCAGCAAACTGAACAGGGAAGAGCCCTGGAAGTGGATGAATTTGCATTCTAGTTATGGCACTTCATGAGCTCCTTCCCCATTCACTCATTATTAACATAGAGGTTGCAATAATTGCTCTGGAAGGACATGGGAAAGGTAATTTAATTAACACTCAGGAAATAGTTTAATAGTATTGGAAAAGGACCTGCTGCTCACAAATATAAAATTCTGTATGAGATAAACCAATCTGAAATGTTACCTTTTCCTTATCTGTACTTCAAAGTCAGTTTTTCCTTTTCTTAAGAGAAAATTGCTTGTGAAATTTTCAAAGGAACCTCAATACCTTTTCCCAAAAGGTTTAAGTTGCCAAAGTCCTTTAACGAGATGTCACTTTTGGCTCCAGAATTATTTGACATGTCCTAAATTCTTTCTCATAAATAGGATTCTACAAGAAACAGCAGCTTAGTATACAGGATGCATTTGGGATTCCACCACATTCCTGGCTTTACCAAAGACACTTCAATCACCTGAGCAGGACAATATGGTTCTTCTTTTTCCTCATTTGTATACTAAAATAGGGATAAACTAGAAATATAGATAAAATACAGGTTAAAATGCTGATTTCTTTTGTAAACAGACCTACCTGTGATACCAATATATAAGATGTTTATTCTCAGAAAGTAACCTTTTTTCTCTACTATACACGGCCAAAAAGCTTTCTTGAGTGCTTGACTCTCCTGTCAAAGCTGTTGGCTGTAAAGAGGATATGTGTTGAAGGATGTGAGCCTAGATTCTCATCACCTTCTGCAGCATGGGTACCCAGAGAGGGCAAAATTTTGCCCTCATCAAAATCAATATGGCTATCATCAAATTCACAGGATCAGAAATCCAACTCTAACCTTTACAGTGCTGTTCAGTACAGCAGCCACAAGGGAATTATCAGTGTTAACTTCTGATAGAATTTAACATATTTGTTTAATAATAATAAAAAAAAAAAGAAAGGAAAAGAAAAGAAAAAAAAAAAAAAGAAATCAAAGCTATAAATACTCGCTGACATTTTAGGTGTCTCTTGATCTACTGCTTCAGCACAAGAAAACTCCTGTAGCGTTAACACGGGAGAACAGAGGAAAAAGGAATGGGAAAAGAGAGGGAGAAGAACGATCAGCTCCAACCACCGTTCCAGCTAACCCTGGCTCCGTTTCCCCTGCTTTCTTATTAAAATGTTTAAATATAACCTAAGGGAGCTGGTGCACACTTGCTCATCTCCAGATGCCACCTTTGAGTTGAGTCAGTTCCTAACATCAGCTAAAGACCAATCACAAGGTGTTTTCAACTGACTTATCTGTATATTTTTGTTCCTTTCATTAGTATGATAATTAGTAATTCTCAATGTAGGGGTATCTCCTTAACTGAATAACTTCCTAGGCTCTCTAGTTACAGTTTAAATAACTGTTAATGACTGATGCAATCAGTAATGTTTTGCCAAGGGGAAATCAACAGTATATCAAGATATTTTGGTATTATTGTTGAATGCTAACAGTAGCTATAGGAGATTACATGTTTACAAACTAAAGAAATCAGATACATTTCGTCATTTGCAAAAGCATACTGACATTTTTAATAGCATTTTTCTTTCTTCTGTTTAGAAACAATATTTCACATTATGTGTGTGTGTGTATATATATATAGCTCAAAACTCAAAGGATAACGTGAGCTTAATGTCCTTTGTTTTTTAATTTTGAATTTATATATACATATGCACTTTTTTGAGGAGGTACGTTGCTCATATAGATTAATTGTAATGGGAGACTTGTTTATGTTTTTCCAAAATGTAAATCATTCGCCTTTGGGCCATGCCTTCCTTTCCAGTACTTTACACACCACATAGAGAAATGATGCTCTGTCTAGCAACTGACCTTCACTTCCCCTGGCTTCTTCTACAAGAGCTCAGACATACTCACCTATCCCCCTGAAATTCTTTATTTTTTTTAAATAATCCCACATGTTGGCTCTAGTTCTGAAAAAATAAGGCATTTGGGCCCAATTCTGTGCCCTTGATTCCGTGACAGTTTTACTGGGAGTATCGACTAGCCGTGCCTTAGGCTCTTTATGAGTGAAATACCAATTTACAGGAGGAGAGCAATATAATACATTGGACCTGGCTAATAAGCAGTGAAGTTGGCAAGAGATTACCCAAAAGGACATATTCAAGCCTAATACTAATCAAGAAGAGATTTTATTTTTTAACGGGTTTTAGAGAAGGTTCTAGTTTGCTGAATATTCTCCCATTCAAAATTTCTCTCAAATATATATTTTCTAATTTAGAAATGCATGCTTCATGATATGAAAAAAAGATTTCCGTCAAAGTCACCGTATGTTCTGGGCAAGAGGAAAGCCAGTTTCATTAGCACTGCCTGTGCTGTGAAAATCATATTCAATTGGTATTGAATTTTACTGTACTGGAGTAATGCTGATGGCAAAATCTAAAGCATAAAATCTCCTCCAAAATTCTTAGGAATCAACGCGATTCTTAACACTGACTCCAGTGTATCCAGGATATCTGTCTAAATGTTTCCAGATAAAATGCATAGACTATTTCTAGATCATGCAGATTACCTCTAGGATTCTGCCAGAGTGAATGATGACAGTTTGCCTGCCTCCCAGGAGTTTCCATGAATTCCAAAAGCTTACACTTTGCATATAATAATTACATCCAATAGAAAAATAACATGAAGTGACTTCCAAATTCCAAAGGTCAAAAATTCAGCTAACATATATTAATCTTTATTATGTGATCATGACATAATAAATAAATTTATGAATTCATATGATCTGTACAAAAAGCCCAAAAGATATTGCACCAAGTTAAGTACCGGCTATTTGGATTTAATATTTATTAAACATATGATCTAAAATTATATACATTTGTAGAATTAAGGCAAAACCAGATGATAACTTTAATAAAACAGAAGGTTTCAAAAATAGACATAACTACAAACAAGGGGATCTCATCTCCAGCTAATAAAGTGTTGTGTCTAAGGAAGGAATCCCTTAGGTTTTTAATAGAGCGGTTATTATCAATCATGTTAATTAAAGCTGAAGAACAAGTGTGAGATTTCCTGCAGCGCAAAGCTCTTTTGCAAAGCTGTGCCTGAATGATCACCTTTAACCCTGGTAAGAGTGTTTCTTTTTTTAATGGTTATAATCTGTTCTTATTAGAAAACACCATGTGGAAAATAGGAATACCTTAGCCAATTAAAATGCAGCCACGACCTCTTAGCTTTACGTAGGCTAGACTTCATTGTGACCAATGACAGAGCATAAATATATGAGTGAACCATCCAACAGACTACACGCAAAGGAGAATTAAAGAAGTCAATCACTTATCAATAATAATTACCTTTCTCAAGACAATGGAATAAATCATGTCAGTTAAGTCCCAGTGAACAAAAGCATGTATAACCAATATATCAATATACAGTTCTTTGGCAGCAACACACTAACTCTTGATTGAAGTCTGAACTCAAACTCTTCTAAATTATAGACCTGGTTGCCAGTCTTTTCAGAATTAAAGAAAATCCATTTCTCCCACGAATCCAGTAAGTCCAATAAATGAAATCTGAATAAATCTTGCAGGCAGCTTTAGACTGTAACATTAAACATAGATACTTATTGTCTGCTTTAGTCTTAATCCAAACATGGTGCATTTAAACACACAAGATTCTGTGAAACTTCTGAGTAGTTCAGATGGGGCCAAAATCCATGAAGAGAATCCATATTTACCCAAGAAAAACAATAAAGAAACATCAATCCCATGATGACAAAATGATCTTCATATAACAGAGGCAATGATCAGTCCACACCTGAATGGATGTCACAGGAAAATTGACTTTACAGGGGAAAGACCAGAAAGCCAGAAAACGTAGAATATTGCCATCCACCGACCAGATTACCTTTCTCCAGTTTCAGGTAAACCTTATCCTCCTTGTCTAGATAGAGCAGGACTCCATTAGTGGCAGCTTCACGTGTGACATCCTTGTCTCCAGCAAAAGCAGAAATGACCGGTTTTCCATTTAGCATCAAATTAACCTGCGAAAGAAAAAGACACTGAAAAGCTCTAATTATCTAAAAAACATCATCTGGTATCACTGAATATTATCCACAGTGTAAGGGGTCTGATTAAAGTCCTATTAATTATCACTTTTAAAAATACTAATAATTATTAGGGGTGGACAAGTACATTACTGTTTTCATGGGCTTGCTCTGCAGCTTTATGAAGTCCATGGGACACTACCCATTGACTGCAATGTTTTGGGCTCAGATGATGTGAAAAATAATGTTGCATTTCCTTTCACAACTGCGTGTGTCTTTAACCGCTGATGAGAGCCCTGTCCATGCTGACACTCAGGTAATACAGGGCAGGGAGTTACCTGTCTTGGCACTGCTTCACTTTACCTGCTTCACAGGTTGTTTAGACACATATTAGCAGGGAAAAAAAAAAAAAAAACACCTTTTTTTTAAGAGAGTTATGTACTCAAGTTTGCCAAATGGGCACTTAGTGAGATTTCAGAGCTCCCTCAGCATGCTGGGAGCTTGCAAAATTTTGCTCGTGGAGAGCAAAATATATATCCCATCCTTAGTTTTAGTCTATCACAGACCCTCATCTCCATGAGCCCCTGCATTGTGTATTGATACTAAATCCGTTTTTCTATAATATACTTCTGGAAGGCAGCACAGCTCTGCTCTGAGAAGAACCCCACACAGAGACACACGATGTAAATAAAGACGGGTAGGGACCGGGGGATTGGTTAGAACCAGGCATTTTCATTTCCCAAAGACAAACTACTAATTTCTTCTTTTCTTTCCTTTTTTAAGCAGCTGTAATGCAGTCACAGAGAGGAGAATTATGAAATGCTTATTCATACTGAGCATTCTGGCCTTGCATATGCTCCCATTAATTTTAATGGGAGTTGCAGTGGAATAAATTATTGTTCAGCATAAGTCAGGGCAGCAGAATCTGGCCCTTATTTGGGATTCGCTTATCTGGGAAATCCACTTAATCAGGTGTCCCCAGGGAACCAATTTGAGTTTAATGATACTTAATGGCACTAACAGATGTTTCAGGGGCATGGTAATATCACTTATGTGGGAAGCCTACAGGTGATTTAGTGATGTTTAAGTCTGCTTGTAGCTGCGACTCAGGTTGGTTTGCTCTGTTTGCTCCACTGCAAAGGCTTTCAGCCCCCCCCCCCCTTTAGCTATGACACATGCAAAAAAAAAAACAACAACAACAACAACAAAAACAGCAACAACAACAAAAAAACAAAAAAGAATAAAATAGGGGGGAGGGAAGGGAGGCATCAAGAGTTTACTCATTGTTCCCTTTTGGTTTGTATCATTCTTTCTGTGTCATCTCTCTAGGTCAGGTTTCCTCGCGTCTTATAATCTCGTAGCTATTTTATTACAGTACCAGCCACATCACAGGAACACCCTGGACAGTGTCAGGTAACAATGCCAAATGGAGCTAACCAAATCCCTTCTTCCCTTTTTAAAGTCTTGGCCTATGAAATATTCCAGGTTATGCTGCATGTTGTCACATTCACTGTTTCAAGCCCCGAGTCCCCAGGTTTGAGTCCTGGTGCCTGTGTCACCAGCACCTCTATTGGGTCTCCAGAGTCCAAGCCTTGATGTGTTTCTTGCAAATACATATTTTGATGAACAACATACAATTACTCAAGGTCATTTCAACCCTCATCATGTCAGAGAGTGAAAGGAATCAAGTCTGAACAGATAAAGGTCAGTATTTCATCAGAGACTTTTCTTTTTGACCTGAATGAAACCAAGATTTCTCGCTCTCAGCTGAAGGCAAATTTCACCAGAGATATGAATATGTCTCACACCAACTTTCTCTACCATTTGTACCTCTCTCAGAAGTTTTACTGCCAACCAAAGCCAGAGGGTTTGGGTTAGAGCCACTTAGAAATGACTGCTCACTCCTTCTATAGAAACCCATTTCATCTCAGCCCTGTACACTGAAGACTACACTCAGGAGCAAGACAGAACCACTTGTCTCACAGGTGGGTACAGGGGAAGTGTTAATCCAGATCTAAAAAGCCAGTATGTCATAGAAGATGTACCGAGTAGTCTGATGTAAGGCAAATATTAAGGAAATTACTTTAAGAAACTTACTGCTGGCTCAGCAGGACAATATTTGGGAACTTAGAGGTTTTCCTCTAATGTGGTACATACTTATATTTAATTAAGCAGTTCAGCTGCTATTAAACTGCAGAATAAAGTGCTGGATCGCACATTTTCTCTGTATTAAATGTTTATGTTTATGATGTGATGCAACAAGCTTGAACTGCTATAAGGCTTCCCCATAAGACACCGGTGAAAAGATGTAACATGTCTGTGCTATTGCAGAGCAAATTGCCTGCCTTAACTAACCTTGCACCATGGCCAAGAGGCTTCATCAGCAGAGACCTGGCATCATGATTTGACAGCCTGGTCACCAAATGATACCAAAATCAGCAAATATGGCATAGGTCCCCAGAACTCTTATGCTCAAGACAGTGAGCTTACTCTGCAAGAAAATATGATTCTTCAAAGGTATTTTTAACTGAAATTGAGAGATGTTTTATCCTTTGATGATTCAACCTATGTAATACTTTACATTATCCAAAATATTCAGCCACATTATCCAAAATATTCAGTTTTATGGTATAGAAGTGAAGCCGTGACAGTTTATCTCAGGTGACGATCCTGCCTCTCTCTCTGTTCAGTTTAAATGGGTTCACTCTACTGATAAGGACTCTATACAACCAGATCACAGTAAAGACATGAGCTATTTTTCCTTTGAAGTGTGTTAAATAATATTGTGTTCAGGCAAGATTTTCTTCTATAAAAAACAATTTCTTATATAAAGTGTTGTTGATTTCTACTTATCAACGTACCTGGATTGTTTGACTCTGGTAGACTTTAATTACGTGAAAACTGAAACTGTAAATTCCTTTTCTTGGTGCTACAAAGACAGACTCCAACGTGAAAAAATTGCCCACATTTACTAGGATCTACAAACAAAAAAAAAAATATATAGCATGGGAATTAGTACAAGTATTCAATGCTAAATGAAAAATATACTATTAATTTTAGAAAACATTCACCCAGGTAATTTTTTTCATCTATATCTATGCTTTTTGTTTATAGTTCTGTTCAATTAAGTTGTAAGATTTCTCATAAACTGGGCATTTAGTTGTATTTATAATACAATTTTACTATAAATAAAATGAGCAGTCTTTCTTACACTGCTGCTGTACTATGCCTCAAAGAATTTTCTGATATACAGATTTAGTGAATATCAAAAGAAAGCAGGTTTCCTTATCATTCAAAATCTGAAATCTTATCAAGTCACTAAAAAGCTCTGTAAGTGACGTATAGGTTTAGCTAAAAAGTAATGGTCAAGTAAATGTTGTCTTCCTGAAAGTATCAAACTGTGAGGAAGGATGTGCAAGAATGATGTAATGTGCTCACCAGGTTATAGTAAGGCTGAGTTACTGAAATACCTGGAACATCTGAGCAAGAACTGGCTGTGTGCCTTGGTTGCTTTATTTGTTTTAAAAAGCACTAATAATATTTTAGATCTGATTAAAGAGAGACAAGTAACAGAGGGGAACATATTAAATGGGTGCATCCTCTGTATGTTAAATATCTTCTGTAATGGCTATAATTTTCTTACTTCCCACTTAGTTGTGCCTCATTTTTAATTTACATTTTCAGGCTCCTTTATGCCAGACACAGCCTTGAAAAGCATAAGGAATATCCATGAAGTTAGGGAAATTTAGATTTCTGGCATTAAGCTTTGTGACATATCTCGCTTCAGTTGTCATGACAATTTACCGTTCACTACGACATGACATAGGAAGGAAAATAACCATCAGTCTCAATTACTTAGGACCTACTCTAGGACAGGAGCTGGTACACAAAACGCGCACTAGCATCCGTGCTTTTGTGAAGCTGACAGAGCTGAGCAGCGACGTACTACGAAGCGGGGGATTTTGT